>WIUT01001516.1:0-29596 GCA_010645135.1 Tetragonula clypearis | reverse complement strand
CCCTTAGTAATTTTAAATCAATCTTAACCTAAACCTAAACCTAACCTAAAGAGTGATTCGGACGTTTTAATAGAATACAACATTCCGGCGTTTCATTCAAATAAGTCTGATTTATATTCTAAATTTCGTCAAATTATTTTAAATTAACCCTTAGTAATTTTAAATCAATCTTAACCTAAACCTAAACCTAACCTAAAGAGTGATTCGGACGTTTTAATAGAATAACAACATTCCGGCGTTTCATTCAAATAATTCTGATTTATATTCTAAATTTCGTCAAATTATTTTAAATTAACCCTTAGTAATTTTAAATCAACCTTTGTTCTTCGTGTCTTGACTTACTTTATTTAAATATTATCTTCGCAAGATGGCGCGAACTATCCTCTTGCAAATGAACGGTTAATCACACGAACGAAAAATGAAAGAAAAGGAAAGTATATTCTATCTCATTCAGAAATATTTACGAGGTACTATTTTTTTTTTTTTTTTTTTTTTTTGGAGGCGTTTCGAAAACAGATACACCATCTGTTCATATGCCAATCAAACATAATTAAAAAGTCGGCGCCCGTTAGGTCAGATGTTCACCGTCCGTATGGTATTATCAGTGAAATATAAATTTCATAAATAAATGTCAAACGTCGTTGATATTTCCATCGTGTCTGTTGATTACAAAACTGATGAAACATATTCAATTAAAATGTC
This sequence comes from Tetragonula clypearis, assembly GCA_010645135.1. Taxonomy (NCBI): domain Eukaryota; kingdom Metazoa; phylum Arthropoda; class Insecta; order Hymenoptera; family Apidae; genus Tetragonula; species Tetragonula clypearis. The sequence continues at coordinate 28,894 of WIUT01001516.1, read as the reverse complement.
GACAAATCTCGTCAGCGACGTGTTGTAAAAAAGATCGCTTTCGAAACGGAGTAAGACATAATTCAAACGATGTATGAATTTATCAGTTTATTGAAGGGAAAAAAGGGAATTAATTATCACATGAGTTGTCACATGATTCGTGTTTTAAATAATTCTTACGATTATTTATATTACTTATAAACTTCGTATTTACGATAATTGTATTATTCACAAACATGTAAAACTGTGGTAAAATAATTTTTTCCCTCTGATCGCCAGTTTTTATCAAGACGGGAACCTGATCACTTCAATTTTACACTATTACTGTATCACCACGTTACCAGTTACTTGAAATAACTATACCGTTTGCGAAGTATATTCTTCGTCTCGTCATCTGTTTCAGCTCGTCGTCGACTTTTCGTCAATAATGTTGTTCAGTTTCATCGAGACGGAAACTACACGATTCTAACACGAACTGTATATGACGCAAAATAGATACAGACTCATTAAATACTTCTAAACACACATACATACACTCTAAGCATGGCACATCTCAAACAACGTCAAAGCCTATAGAACTATTAGTAGACTGTTGTCTAGACGATTCGAATCACACTGTGTACAGCGGGGCATAGACCGAAATTGCCATCATCACACCAGCACGGTACGATTGATTAACGTGATTTGTTCACAGGCATGTCGGGCAAGGACGTTAGCGGTTGGTCGAAAATCCCATGCCTGAAGGGACGTTCCTCGAGCAAAGGTGGGAGCGCATCTTCCGGTGCACACGTGGGCCCGCCACAGTGTCCACATTCCGTGTTGAGCAGCACCCGTAGTTCTGTCAGCAGCTCGCCACTGAGTCCATGCCCAACCCCTATGCCATTTTTGGTCACCTCGGGCTCCGTTAGGTGAGCTTTGGCTTTTTCCTATCTTTCATTCGCGCTGCAAAATATTTTTCAATTAATTTTGCTTTTTTTTTTTTTCTTTTTTCTTCTTTGGAAATTTTAAATCACTCTCGACGAAAGAGAGAGAGAGAGAGAGAGAGAGTGCGAAGCGTCAATTTGTTTACTTATTCGTTTGTTTTGTGGAAATCACGGCGATTATATGTATATATATACATACGACTACGTTCTTTGTCGTTCGTGAAGTGTTACATGTTACATTCAATCGGTTGAACGTCGTCGTCACGCGCATAATGAGATCTCTTCGCGATAAAAAACGCAGAATTGAATGACGCGTTGTTTGTCGGAAGGTGCGTTCTTTGAATTATTACGAGATTTCGTAAACGTGCGACGAAGTCGCGAATTTGATTGACTTTTTCAACGAGAATCAAGCACGATGAGATTCTCGTCAACAGTACGCTCGATCACGTTGAAGTTATTAAATTTCGTAACATATCGTTTTTAAATATCACAGTTTCTGCATCATAGATGCCGTAATTAAATACACAGTTTTTCACATTCGACGTTTAATATTGTGTTTCACAAACACACACACACACACACATACACGTGTGTTTCACAATTAATGTTAATTAAAAAGTATTTGTTCTCGTGTAAAGGAAACAGCAACGTTAATCATTCTCGATCGAGCATTATACTCACGCAACAATCATTCTACCATCTCTGCCAGACTGCGTAAACACGCGTGAATTGTTCTCTTCCTCGCGATAAACTTCATTTTATAGGATGTGTTTCAGATCTGTTTGAATAGTGTTCCTCGCGTTTTTCGTTTTTTTTTTTTTTTTTTTTTTTCAAAATTTCGGACTTATATTTCGCGCAGAAAGATTATCTGTCTCTGTAGAATGAGGTGTTACACTTAGGAACAGTTTTAGAATAGTGTTCTCGCGGAACAGATATTTCAGGATCACAGGTGTTTTATTTACAATGAAATAAAAGTACGAAAAGTTATTTTAGAACGTTTCAATAATTGAAAGCCCATTTTTTTTTTTTTTATATTTGAGTGCTATTCATCGAATGAATAATGTTCGGCAATGTTGCTGCGAATGTCGAGTATTTTTTTTAATATTGACGAACAAGTATTGATGAACCATCTGTTCCAGCGACAGGAAAATTTAGCATAAGTTCTGCGTTCTGTTCGAAATTCTTATCTCTTATTTATCTCGTCGGGTGATTTTCGATCTCTGATGTTGATTTTCCCAAGGAAGTTTTACGATCCATGTGTTTGAAATTTAATTTGAACTTTTCTAAATGTTTTCAAAATTTTGTCGAACTTGCGCCGTTATCGGATTCGAACGTTTCGAAGCAGATTCTTTGCTTAAAAAGAAGAAAGAATTAAAGATTTATTTAAAGACTTGTTAGAAATCGAGTGTTATAATAATATAGTAAAGACCTTGTTTTAAATTCTCTCGTTTTTCTGCAGATCTAGAAGAATTAGGCGAATAAATTTTTCGCGCTGATAGTGCGATAATATGCCTGAAGGAGAAAGTTGAATTAATTTCAATTCTCTAATTGAATTTTTCCAGATCAGAAAACTTGCGCGACAATTTTCGATATTTCCTTTTATCTTATGATATATATAAGGTAAATATAAATTAGTTAAAAAAACTAATTTTACTAATTTCAAATTAAATTCAAGTACAAACGTGAAATTCTCCTCGAATTTCACGTTTCGAAGATTATCTCTTTGAAAAATGTTCCGAGAGAAATATACGTGCGATAAAACAATTATTTCAGTAGGCCACCCGTGGTGGCTTCTTCCGCAAAATCCACGCTTCGTTATTCTGCACGAAGGCGAATTAATAATCGACTCGCTTAATAATTTAACGCGAAACTAGGAGGCGCTGTAATAATAGCCACGCACTTAGGGTCGACGTAAATAGACGCGAGGCGATGCAAAAATATACACCGGTCCCACAACATTTTATTGCAAATTTATTTTGTCGGTGCGAGTATTAGTAACGCTAATATACACGAGTATTATAGTAAAGTATTAGTAACGCCACAATCGAGCTGTAAAATGTTCTCATTGGGGAACGCGTCGTTGCGCCGCGGGCTTGCAAACAAATTCGAATTAATTAGATCACGGGTGTGAATATATTTTGCTTGAAAGCAGAATGCCCGCAACGATACTCGTCTATATTTGATGGAAATTGCGAATCGGAATAGTCTGTCCTAAAGGTCATCTCTGCTAAAAATAAGCCACCCGTCTCATTTATACTTCATACGGGGTTATATTCAGTGATCGAACAAGCGTATAGTCGGCCCGTGGATGGAAGGTATACTGACACTGCAATGTCACTTCTTTTTCATTTCTTTTTTTTTTTTCTTTTTCAATTCGATTCAGGTAGAAACCAACTCACGTACTTTCTTCGAAAGCCTTCCTTCGGAAATGCTTTTTTTAACAGCTCATTGCCAGTGCCTGAATTAAATTTCGTCTTCTAAGTGAAAACGTATGAAAACAATACTTCGTGTGTTGTTATAAAATATCACTCTGCGTAATTCTTCATGCAGAGGATCATGTATGTATTTTTCTGCATAATGTGCTCCGCTCAGGAAATCTTCAGGAGAAGAACTATACTTGTACGATGAAAATAGTGTAACAAATGCGAATAATAATAAATTATAGTAATACAACAAATGTAATTGTATATTATATACGATAGGTGCGATGTAAAAATACGAATTTATATGTACAATGTAAATTATTGGATTTACAATATACACACGATGCATACAGTAAATATAAAACATACTTTACGGTATAATGTATTGATATGTTGATATATTGATATATTATAAAATATGTGTACACGACAATCCACGATCATCCACTGAATTATTATACTGAATATAAGAAATATTAAAAACAAAAGACTTTTGAGCGGGAGTGTACACCAAATTTTCAGAAATTCGGAAAATTATCGATATTGTCGAGCTGTTGCAAGTGCATTTCCTGTATATCACCTGGAAATGAATTAAGCACACCACTGCACATTCTCGAAATAAAACAAAACGATCATTAAGATCATTTTGCAATTGTGAGCAAATCATCAGCAGATAGCGAAGGAACTGGTTTTACAATTAGTAAAAATGTCGAGGATATGGTTAATAAATCTGATAAATGATAAAGGGGCCAGATGAATTCCTTCTTACTCTTTCATTATAATATAATAATGTTAAATATGTTAAATGTGTTAAGGTCAAAGAAGTCAAATAAGACGATACGTTATTCAAATAATCATTTCTCAAAGATTTTATTCGATCTCTTTCTCACTTGATCTCTTTCGATTCGAATAATGCATATACCTGTACTGTCATAATAATATATTCAACGATGATATTCTATAAATAGGTTCTCACGATCTTCCAGTTCAACCTTGTGATTCTCTCCTTCTCTTTATCCTTTAGAAATTCCCACACCTGTTCCATAAATGCATCAATGCCTCTACCTCTTACAGTGCTCGTTAACTGTGACTTGCACACTATTCACTTCATCGTTCTAAATTATCAACGATAAAACAGAAAATATATAAAATCGAACACTCTTTACATTTCTAGCAACTCTTTCAATTCTTTCCAATCTTTTTGTTTATCAGTTTATTTTGATTCTCTTACTTGTTAAAATAAAAATTTGACGAATGCGTGATCTGTTCAATACGATGGTTTCAAAATTTGTAATAACTTTCGGATTTTTTTCATTGTAATAAAAAATAAAGGAAATATAATGCATAATGAAATTTAACGCAATAATTATCAAACGTTTGTTCCAATCTTGTCACTCTTGATCTCTTTCGATTCTCTTTAAAATTGTTTTAGAAAATCAAATCTTTTATGTAATATTTTTCCTCCAAAATCATCTCTAATATCCTCAATCTCCGCCCTCTTTCATTAATGAAAAAAATAAATGAAAAGATCTTCAAATCTTCTCCATTTCTCTCCTCCAAAATCCTCTCTAGCATCATCAGCCTCCATTTTTCTAATCTCCTTCCATTAATAAAAAAATAAATAAGAAGAAAAAACAAAATCAAATTTTCTTTATATCTCTCTTCCTATGTCACCCATAACATCCTCGGCCTCCATTTTTTTCAATCTCCACCTTCTTCCATTAATAAAAAATCATAAAATCAAATCTTCTCCATGTCTCTCCTTTAAAATCATTTTTAACATCCTCAATCTCCAGTTTTCTCATCTTCTTTTATTAATAAAAGAATAAATTTAAAAAATTTGCAATCAAGTCTCCTCCAAAATCCTCTCTATCATCAACCTTCATGTTTCTAATCTTCTTTTATTAATAAAAAATAAATAAATAAAAAATCATAACGTCAAATCTTCTCCATCTCTCCCTTCCAAAATCCTCTCTAATATCATTAACCTCAATTTTTCTAATTTTTTTTTATTAATGAAAAACAAATAAACAAAAGAGCACATAATCAAATCTTTTCCATCTCTCTTCTCCAAAATCGCCAATCTCCATTTTTCCCATCTGTTCGTTGTCACGATAAGAAGACACGACAAAAAAAAAAAAAAAACACAAGACCAAGTCATTTTTACCTTCGACAATCCTGTAAGATTCTTCGCAACCTTCTCACCGTCGAGCTCTTCCGACTCCGTTCAGCAAATACCGTGGAATTCCGAGGAGGAACCGCATGGCGGAACAGGTAGAACGGAAGCGAGGGAAACGAGGCGTGCTCCGAGAGTCAGCCAAAAGAAGGAATCCACTGGTTCTCAGGAATGACGAATGCACGTACGCGTCGTTGCGATGCTCTGCCCATATAAAGGCGTCGACAACGAGGATGTCAACACTCGTGTGATACGTAGGCGGACGTGTGTTGATGCCGCGGAAGGCCAGGCAGCCTCTTGAACGAGAGAAGGCGAACGAGAATCGCGCGTTCCAAGGGAGGGAGAAAAACGAGATTCGCGTCCCGAGAAGTCGAAAACGATCAGACACGTGCACGCGCGCGCTCGTCGAGGAGACGGCTGCCTCGTCGACCGAAGACTTTCCGGCGAAATCTTCTCCGGAAGGCGTACTCTCTACAGGGGAACCTTTAAAATGTTTCCAATGCGAGAAGGTGCTTGCCGAGGCTTGAAAAGGCCGTTATTTTGACAGAGAGGTTAACGGAATATATACGAGTCCCGGAGAATGTCTGGCATTGATCTCTTCTTGGAAATTTTCGAAAGGATCTCCTTGTTCTTGACAACAGGAGGTGCGTTTTATTTGAATATCGAAATTATTGTTTTCATTTAATATTGATATTATTGTAGCAATAACGCTATGTGATGTGTAATTAAATAAGTTGAGCCTCTATAGACAATTACAGGTGTTTTTTTCCATTCTGAAATTTTTGTGAAGATTATCGAACAAGAATTAGGTATAGATAGATAGATGGAATAATTACAATAATTAATATTGTATTAAACAACAATTACAAATCCTACGTATTTCCCTAATAAATGCCCCAGTGAAAACTAATCTTTTCTTTAGCGCAAACTGCGAACAAGTATCGGAATGTTTCTGCGTGCAGACAATTTCAACTCAGCTATTTTGTAAAAATAGAAAAATAAAAATAGACGAGTATTCTTCGACTCTTTACTCCGAACCTTGAATTTCATTGTTACGTAAAAAAAAAAAAAGAGAACGTCATAAATTTTACACGAGGTAACCTGATCTTCCGATAAATTAAATCGCCCAAATTCTTATTTTATTAATTCTGAATAACAATTTAATTCCATAACATACAATTCTAAATAATTATTTATCAATTCTAAATAACAAATAATATATCCTATATCTCTAGTTCTAGTTCATGCAAATTTCTACTTCGGCGGCTTTTCCCAATTTTGGCCATTTCACTATTTCGCTGCACTCTCTCTTCTTTTTCGTTTTGTTCCGGATGTCCTCCCGATCTTCCATATTGAGATTCAGCATTTCGTCTCATTTATGTTTCGTTAAAAACACACACACACACACATACAGGAAAATTGAAACACGCGAAAAGCTGCTAGACTAGAAATTTACAATATAATTTCAAACATAAATAATACATTCTAAATAATTCTATTCAGTTCAACTCCACATGTTACGAGCAAACCTCGAGCCAATCTAACCTAACAAATCTCCCGCAAATGTTACCTTCTGTAACGCGATCAAATCTCGAAACGAGAATCGTCGAAACGAATAGCAGTGATCTTATTTAGGTTAAGAGAAATCGGCGAGATTGCAATGGGACGCCATATCACGACGTGCTTATGAGGAGGAGAGATAGGGGATCCCCCCCCCCCTCTCTCTCTCTCTCTCTCCTCTGTCTCGATTATCGTGAGCGTTCAAAGCGAATCAATATTTTCGTTAGCGATGATCGTGGACAGTTTGCAAACGACCGGGGGCGATTGTGTATCGAATAAATATTACATCGTGATCCTTCCCCTCCCCCCCCCCCCCCCCCTGAGCATCGTAACGCGGAACGAAGACGATTTTGAGGGCCTTTGAACGCAGTATCGATCGAAAAATGTCGACTCCGACCACCCTCAGATGCGATCTGTGAAACGAGACGTTTCAGAAGGCAGCCCCGAACCACGGAGAAACAAAAAAGGATGAGGACGGAGATAAATGAGAAAAGACGCGAGAATAATAGACAGACTGCGGATTTTTTGTGCATTTTCTTTCTTTCACCTGTTGTCACATTTGCTCTCAACTACCAAGCCAAGCAAATTATTCTCATTATGTTGATATTAATATTTAAGAATAAGTGGAAATACCTAGATACAGGATTCTTAACTCGCGAAAGTTTAATATGAAAGTTAAATATTACACGAGGAGTGTGTGACAAATTAAAAATGGACTTTAAATATAAATATTTAAATAGACTTTAAATCTTCAAATATATCTGTTCAACACATTATGATGCTTTATGCTTTTTGATCTTCTAATAAGTGAACCGATTATTTTATTATTGATTGCAAGATCCAAACGCTCGATAGATTAACAAGACTTTGCAAGTTTTATCTTAGGTACAATCGAACTATTTCGAAAACTTTGTCGAAATATTTAATGAAAAATGAATTTAATGAAAAATTTAAGGAAAAGTTGTGACTGTGAATAATGGAACAACTTGTCGACGATTTTGTGACAAAGTATTTTCAGAGCTGTAGGAAGATCATCGTCCTCGATTTCATGACAAACTATATATTATCAGACCATTGTGAAAGACTCTTTGTTGATAAAAGAATGACTGATCGTCACTCAAACACTGAAATTACTCTGTTTAGCTTCTATTCCTTTAATTATAATAGTTAATTCACATAAATATAAAAATAGACAAAAATATTCATAATCCACGTATTACTTCTAATCCCTGTGAAAAAAATTCAGTTAGGACATTAACAGTAATATTCGTAAAGAACATAAAGTGTAGAAATATGACGATAAATAAAACAATAAATCTTTCCGAAATTTCTATTCTCATTCTCATTCTTCTACTACTTAGAGTTCCAGTAAACAAACGATACATCACTGGAATTTATCATAAAAATGCATTCCTCAATTTTCCTAACTGTATATATATCGTTTCCGCGCGACTCAGACTCAACTTAACACGGATACTTGTGTGCAAACGCGTGCCAAACGTTTCTTGGTGTCAGTTTAACGAGGGAACGAGACATTTGCAGCAGCAGACATTGCGCAACGGGGTTACTCGGTCCAGCGACAGCTCGCCGTACGTGGCACAATTTGTAATGGCTTGTAATATCCACGTTCGCCAAAACTACCACTGTCTGCTCTTTTTACCGATGTTGATCGCCCTCTTCGTCACACATCAAGCAAAAGCGTCACTTTTTTTTTCGCTTGTTCGTTGATTTCTTGCTGCTTGTCTTCTTGAACTGTCAGCCATTTTGTTACGGGCTCGAGCTCGGATATAAAAATTCACTACAGTTGGACAGGTGAAAAAAAATTTATCTTTGACAAGAAGCAAGGGGGAAAAGTTAACGGATCAGTATCGAGAAATTGACAGGACACCAAAATAAATAGATTTATTCTTTTCTTTGATCAATTAATCGAAGAATTTGAAACTTGACCAGATATTTATTTCAGTAATCTTATATTAGAGAACAGATATTTTGTATATGTTACGTGAGTCTTTGTATCTTCAGATTTTTCATAAATACATAGGTACTCGCAATCTAATTATGTTCTTTTATGAAATTTATTTATTCTTCGTCTCCTTTCTTCGGTTTTTTTTATTGATTATGATAAATCTTTTGTACGCGTGTCGTTTGAACATTCAACTTAGAGTTTGATTTTCAGTAAAATGTTTTTTTTAAGACACTAGCTTCAGTAATTTAGCTTTCAGGATATAAATTGTAAATTATACGTGTGTTATAGATTTCTTTCTACAATGTTATGCAACACTATAATGTTACATTAATCTGTATGATAATTTATAAAATTTACTCGTAAAACTTCATTTGCTTTGTTGCTTTTATGAAATGAAGAGAATTTACTAGTATTTATATAGATTGCAACTCATAATTCACCATTTGCTATCTTTGAACGCGATATTTGCAGAATCTTATAAAAATCCTTAATAAAAGAATTTTTCAAATCATTTCGTCGTGTTATGTCGCATCTTGTAAGCAAGTGTCAAACAGACTTTTGCACGATTCATTGCAATTTATTCTAATTTCATCAAACACTGATAATTTCAAAACTGACGATACTTGCTAAGAACCTTGAACGCGATACTTCACGTGAGTATCGAAGCATGTATGTACCCATTATTTTTCGTCTATAATAATTCAAAGGGAAAGGCACACGCTATCTTCCGCACTGCATACGTCCTAGCGTCATACAAACCTAAGGATTTATTACTCTCATAAAATCGTGGAAAAATGTCGATCCACTGTAGAACTGATGTAAAACGTAAAATTTCCATACAAGAACGTTCTGTAACATCAATCTTTTCAGTGTGCTGTTAGGTAAATTTCCCGGAAAATTTGTACAGTTTTTCTTAAGAACTTCACATCAAGTAACGAACCGTTAAAAGATTATGTTACACGTTTGAAATTAATCAGATACTAAATAGAATCAAGAAAAAAAAACTTTTCTTTTTTAGTGAAAAAGTATTCGAATATTTGTAGACACAACATTATGGGTTGATATTTTCTAACTTCACACTTGGCACATGTTTGACGCGTGTATTATCGAATGAAATTCGAATTCTATGAAAATCTCATAAAATTTCTTAATTTTAATTTTCTCAATTTTTATTAGGAATTTTTCCAACAATTTGATATAATAATTCTCATAAGTCAATGAAATCGATTTACATTCTGAATGCTCACTTTTCTAAAAGTGGTACTTTTTTCTTTTTTTTTCTTTTTTGGAAGAATTTTTTTGGAAAACTTGAAACGTCTATTAATATGAAGGTTCATCCGTTTAAGCTGTGAAATCTATTCACTCACAGAGAAGTTTCTGTCCCCCTTTCGTCAAACATCGAGTTCCTGGTACAACAGTGAAACGAACCAGTAAACATCGCCACGACTAACAGTTTGAATTAATTATTGAATCAACAACAGAAGGAGGATAAAGTTTCTATTTATCTCACTCTTAAATATTCAGTCCGGGATTGGACTAATAACTCGCTCGGAAGTGAAGATCGAGTCGCAGCTGTCGCGTGTTTACTTGGAATTTTCGAATCGATTCTCCAACCTCGTCAATTATTGTTCGCGAGGCACATAGGTTTCATGGGAATTAAACGAAAATAAAGGACGTGCGACGTGCCTAAAAAATAACAGAACTGGCACACACCTGAAAATCATACATTTTTATGTGTAAAATTTATACAATTTTTTTTATATATATGCATAGAATATATATATGCATTTCCTTTAAAAGCATTAATTATTAATTTATTTATTCCACTTGTTGTAATTATTTAATTCTAAATATTTCGTAAAAATCTTTACCTTCATTATGATTAAAAACCAGTTCATTTAGAACCAAATAAAGACTAGATTCATCATCTAATCTTAACGTTCAAAATTCAAAAAAAAATATCGTACAAGTTTTAAGAAATTGTTGTAAAGAGAAAATTTCAACTTTCAAAACCACTTGATGGCTCGAGTTACGAAAAAAGTTTCTGAATGTTTTCACAGATGCTCGAAATTTTTATAATTTTGAGGAATAAAAGTGCTCTTACTTCTTCACCCGCTGGGGTGAATATTTTTATTTCCTACACGTGTAAAAATATCTTTAGGAAAAACGAGTTTAGAATACCGTCAAAGAGTAGAAGCTTTACGAGGCCAAGATTCTTACATAATTTACTTTCACGAACAGTATAAAGCACCGACAAATTTTTCATCGTTACGCATTCGATTATGCTCGTTGCTCTCATGCACATACAAACTCTCCGAATTTTGAGAACTGGAACAATTTCGCCTACGCCTGTCGCAAACAATGTTATTTCATCTCTGATATTGTTGATCTATCTCTTAACGCTTCCATTTAACGCGGGTTCCCTGAAATTTTCCCTATCTGGTAGAACTTCCTAGAATTCCTCTGGTTCTTGATAGTTCCGAGAACTTCTTCGTGGACAGAGAAAACAACTCCTTCGTGGAATATGTATGTATTGATTGATCGATCATTCGAAACCATTCATTCGGTAGTCTCAAATTCGCCACTGACAGGTAGATAGCCCCGACGAAAAAGGGGGAAAGGAAGCGAACAGTGATGTCGTCACGTGATTCAACGACCGATGATGGACGACAGCCTCGCGCAAAAATGTAATTTGTCAACTCGCGGAACGATGTGATCGGGAATAACTTCCGGTTTTCTTGGCCGATGAAGAGCATGATTAATTTCCCTTAGATAATCGTAATCCCGGTAATTGTATAATCAATGTCGACTGATTCAAAGTAACACGAAGGTCTAAATTCTCAATTGGTATCCTTGGATTCTGGATGAGCTATAGAAACTTATGTAGAGATATTCAATTTTATTTTGTATTTTGCGTTTTTTGTACTTTGCGTAGTGAAGATTCAAATTGAATTAAAATCATGAGATTAATTTAGATTCAAGTTAAAAATTTTTAAACTCAGTAATTTGATCATAAATTTGCATGGTCTAAATAGTTCGTCGATAAATGTGTTGAATTGAATTTATCCAATTTTCTAAATATGTATTCAGACTACAGAAATTTATGTCGAGATATTTAATTGTATTTTGCATTTTTCTCTTTTGTAGTGGAAATCAGTGATCGTGAAATTTAAATTCAAGTTGAAAATTTTTTAACTTGTAAAGCTGATTTGGTTATAAATTTGCCTAAATGGCCTAAATGGACCAACGATAAGTGTGTCGAATCACATTTGTTCAATTTTTTAAATATGTAATTTCTTTCACGATGTCTCGTCTCTTTCAAAAATGTTTCCACATAATTTTGCAAAAGTAAAGATATTTTTTCATTCGGAAATTTTGAAAATTCAATGCCTTTACAGGCGCTGGAAAATTGTTTTCGTAACTGAACCAATCATGAGAATTGAAATCTCTCCTTTACAACATTTCTTTTTAAATTTTGAGTGTTTGAAATACCAACAGATACATTATATACTCTTTGTATGTATAAAATATCCAAAGTAAGACATTTCTTGCAATATTCAATGAATGAAACAAATTTCGTTCGATTTTGAACTGATTCTATCGCAAAAATAAATAGCACACAATCACCTTGTAAAACTTCTGCCAGACAAAGAATATCGTTCAGTACCCGCGATCTAATAAACTGACACCATTTACAATGAACAGAAAATTCATGAGTAACTGAAACAATTCTACAAATCGTCAAAATAATTCGCTAAAAATAATCGAAAGTTTCAGGTCGCGTAAATACAATTATCAGAGAATCACGCGAACGGAGAGTTTCTCGTGGGTAAGAAAAGGAAAATTTCCTTGGAAACATCGAGTTTTCCTGTTCGAGGGATGGCCACATGCACGGCTTGGGAATGTAATTTGTCAGATCTGTCCCAGTGAACTGAAAGGGCGAAGGGCGCGATTTAAACGTGGGAATCTCCGAGGAATTTCCGAGCGAATTTTATCGAATTCGTTACGAATTAATAATTGAAAGGGAGTTATTCAACGAAATTTCTTCGAATTCGTTACGAATTAATAATTCAAAGAGAGTTATTCGACGAAATTTCTTGGCGGTTATTTACAAACGATCTGTCACCCAAATTTCAATTATTATTTTATTTTTATCATTTTTGCTTTAGATGGGTAAAACTTGGTTTCTAGTATCCATATGCGAGAATATTATTGATATCATATACATATATTTGTGTTTCTAAATTTATAATTGGTTTGAAATAGACTTGAATAGACTGAGCTAAATGAAGATCGTGTTTCATATTAAATTCAATTATATTAAAGATTTCAATTATTAATATCATCATAGTCAGTGAATAGAAATAAAACTGGAAATAAAAAATAATCAAATTTACGACACAATTAATTGATTCCAAAATAAGCTTGCGTATGCTTTTTTGAAAAAAATTAGTAGAAAAATACGAAATGACAACAGTCGGATTTTTCACGCGACGAGAGATTGACGTACATAGATTAATTCAACGAAACGATTAATAATTTTAAAGAGGAATAAATGTATTTTCTTCAGAAATTAAAACAATGATTTTTCATGCAACGAAAGACTTGGAAATAAATCAGCACTATTCGTATTAACTTTATTTCAAAATTTCGAGACACCACGATTGAGCTGATTACATCGTGAATTCCTTGTTGATCTCTGAAGTTTGTTCCCGTTCAGTTTTCACGACGAGAATTTCGTTACAAATGAGAGCCAATTGCAAATTCGTTTCGAGACAATGAGCTTAATCAATGAATCAGATTTTCCGGGCGGTGCGTAGAGAATTAATTTTTAATAATCTACCTCTGTCACTTTGCGCTTGTTTGACAATATAAATTACACGAAAGGGCAAACACAGAGTGTAAATTTCCCAATTCGGAAAATCGATTGTCTCGAATGGCAATCTCTCGATTCCTTGCTAATTATATTACGATATTATAATATTCAAATTATATTATAATCAATTAATACGCTAAGTAAAATTCACCCGTGAAAAGGAATTCCTTCCTCGTGTCCATTCATAAATCTGTCGATAACTAGCCGACGATTAAAACAGCGAATTGGACGTGCATGCAGTTTAGAAATTTCATCCCCCTTCGAGAAGCACACAAGCGCGCACTCGCACAAGGAACGCGAAGCACGAGCGCAGATAAAGGACAAATTAGCTGCTTAATTCGAGTTCGCTAATTTCCACGCGGTCGCCACGCGACCATCCATTAATTAATCCAACGGCTTAAAATAGTTGGAATACCATGAGAGGGGATTACGGTTGCATCATAGTGAAAGACCGAGGTTCCGAGCGATTTTAAGGACGAGGAAGAAAGGTCGTCGAAGACCCGTCGAAGCGAGAATGCTTGGCCACCGCAACCCCCCAAGAGTGGATCGAGCTTTAAGCCCGAGCTTCTCACCAGAGGAGAGAGGATGTTTCCTGGATTCGTGGCGCGAGGGTGGAAAGTTCTTGGTATGCCAACGGAACACCCTGAATATTGGTTAGCTACGTGCTTGATCCCCACCGCAACCAGCCGAACACGTCACTTCCGGGTGTCCCGCTACTATTTTCCCGTATCATACACCTCAACCTGTTAAGAGTTTATTGTTCGTTGGAGAAAACGAAATAAACTTGATGGACGATTAATCGCCAATCTTTATCCACTTTTGCATGAGATGAATTCGAGGTCACCAAAATGTGGTCACCGTGAAACTTAATGACGAGAACACATAATGACGAGAAATTGCCAATACTGAATTGATTGAATTGTTGTAATTTTGTAAAAGAAAATCGTATGAAAATCTTTTATTAATCTAAAACTTCTAAGCTTGTTTTTTCTCAAGATGTTCTTACATTGTGTTAATGCAACGTTCCTTTTCTTTTCTTTAATTTTCTTTTTCAGTTATTAATATGTTAATAATTGTTGTTCTTAACTGGCGACTAAAGTATAAAATTTCCATCAGAGATATTAGAAGAAAAAAAGAAAGAAATGAATAACTTATATGAATAACTTATAGCATAATATTATGTATTAGGGTACACAAGCTTTTAAACAGTTTAGGAATAATCATTCAAATTTCTGAAAGTACGCTGTTTTATATCTAAAAAGATTTAAAAAAAAAATTATAAATTGATCAGTTTAACCAATTTTGATAAAATAAGAGAAAGATGATATAATGAGGTTATGACTTCTACTTTATGATATTTAAAGAAATTAAAGTATTTATAATATTTATAATAATAAAAATTATAATTACTAAAATTATAATTAATAAAATATATATGAATTGCAGAATTATTGTATTATTATATGCAGTAGTTTGAAAGAATTAATGATCAAATCATTCGGAATTCAACTTGTTATTTCCACTTGACCACTTTTATTGAAAGTTTCGTGAGAAATTAATCATTCACGTAGAACGAAAATAATTTCCCACAATTTGTATCAATTATACGAAAGTTAGGAGCGTGAGACTTCTAAAGTCGTTAGCAAAAATGCGCCTCTGCTTTCAATCTCTCTTTACAAGTACGATGAGCTTTGCAAATTCCATTTAAAACCTCATAGGAAAATGACGTCCGAACACAGTCTAAATCATCTTCGAATCAGTATTCACAAACGGGGACAAGATAATCTCGTGGACGTAGAATTCTTTTTTCTTTTTCTTCTTTTTTTTTTCTACACCAACTTTGTTCCATAAAGCCATCATATGCAATAATTTTCCAAACAGGATTATAAGCATAAGCTTCGTCGCAACAGAATTTGTAATTCCTCCCGTCTTTTTCACAAAGATTATTGAGCTTTACGAGGTTTTGACAAATTTCGCTCGTTCGATGGTAATTTCTAATCGCGAGAAGATGGAGAAAGAAAAATCAAAATATTAATTGAAATACTTTCTGTTAATGTATTTTGAAATCAAAGATCTAAAATTCAAAGTTCAGAGAATTCGAAATCTAGGATTCGGTAATTCAAGCATTTAAAAATCAAGGAATCGAAATTCAAGGACTTGAAAGTCTAGAATTCGAAACTGAAAAACTTGGAAATATGGAACTCGGAAGTTGTCCGTTTGGCCATTGGATTAAAAGGGCAACTAATCTCGGCAATTTCGCGAGAAAATAGCTCGAATGACTGGAAACCGATCACTGCGACTAAACAATCAGCTGTTTGTCTCGTTTTTTCTCGTCGATTGATCAAACCTTTCGACACTACACTACACTAGGTTATTGGAAAAAAAAAATTTTTATTTATTTTTTTTTCTTCGCATGAAACCATCTTCCACTCGGTTGTACCGATTAAATCCTAGGGCAAATCCCCTGAAGCTGCTTTCCATTTGAAATCAAAACACGATCCATTTTTCATTTCCAAGCTTCGTCCCGAGTTTCGTCCCTATTCGCATCGCGATCGTGATCCCATGTTTCATTAGCCCCGATTTCCGTCGTTCCCGTCGTTCCTTGTTTCGCGAGAGTCACGAAATTCCTCCTCCTCCTCCCCCCGCCGCCCTTCCGGATGTTTCTGCTCGTCTTTTAACTCATTTCGAGCCGGCTGGCCCGATAGTTCCGAGAGGTTCTCACCTTTCCGAAATGTCACGCGTAGGCAGACGAGCGAAACCAGCAACCTCCATTTGTATTCCGCGAATTCAGCTGCAAGCTTAACCGTGACGTGGGCGTTTACCGATTCGTCATTAAGCGCCTACGAAGGCGAATTTCTCGAAAGTTCATCTTCCGCGATGTTGGGCTCACCGGCCAAAGCTTTCTTCGATCAATCAGTCGCGTGTGCAAAGACGATTTCTCGACATTGGGGCTGTCGATGATTTGGACGTGGGACTTTTGTTCAATTAAATTTTATTACTTATTTTGACTTGATCTATTTACTTTACATATTTTACTTTCACTTAATCGCACGTGATAGAATGTCATTTGACAATTGTAAATTATTTAATTAAAGTGAAAGGGATAGAAGAACACTTGCGATGGAACAACATAGTCTGAAAATACATCATTGTATATTTAAAAAGTTTACTTCAAGTTGATCTGGATTCGTTTAAAATTCTTCTAGCACGGCATTTTATTAAAAAGAAAAAATAATTTTATTGTATGAATACTTAAAATTACAAATTTTTAAAAAAAGAAAATAAAGATATAGTAGTATTTTTGACATTGGAACTACCAAAGTGGGCAAAATGAATATATACAAGATTATTTGTAAGATTTATTCATTTTGATAGTTATGATATCAAAAAAATCACTGTTATCTTTCTTCAGAATTTATAAAGAAGAATCTTTTTTCTTTTAGAAGATTATTTTTTTTTATAGACTATGGTGGAAGAATTTTTTAAAATTGACAAAGTATTTCATATAAAGTAATCGAAAAAGAGAGTAATTTGATATAACAAATTTAAACAGCGTTACTCACATTACTGACATTAATCTACATAATCAATTTCAAACATTCAAAAGAGTGACAAAATTATATACCTCAACCAACCGAATGAAACGATTCAGGGACTGGTTAATAATATATTGAACTTTAAAGCATCTATCCCCCGTTAATTTAATAAAATATTCAAGAATGAAATATTGCCCTCTACATGTGGTGCATATCGAATTACATTTCAAACAACACGTTACATTACGTCATATTTATTTTCATGAAGATTCCTGAAATGTGACATTATCTGAAATACATTATTTCGAACGTCATATGATTCTATTTCATAATAAAGTGACATAATCACTTAAACGTAATTACGAAATAAAATAACTTATTTCTTGAATGTACCACTCTTTCTGTGTTTTTTTTTTTTTTTCAAAAATCATCATTGGTATTTTTTTTCTATTGTATTCTTTACAGCGGATGGAAAAGTACATTTCAGTATCTCTTGAATCATGACCTTCAGATGACCTTAAAGACCAATAATGTAATGAAATTACTACGACGTGAACTTGCTAGTAAATGTATAAAAATGATCTAGAAAAAAAATTGTTTTTTCACTGAAATCATTGAAATTGTGCCATGAACATCTTTCATGTCATAAAAAATGAAGAAGATCTTTAGGTAGAACCCTGTATAATCAACCAAACGAAATTAAATTATACGATCATTTTCGCAGAACAAAGTTACATTTTTGTGTAACCAGCATGGCTTCTTGCGAGTGAAAGGGACTTTGTGACAATAAATAAAATACTGCGTCGGCGCAAAGTTGCTGCTCAACGATTTAATTTACCCCGCGGATCTTATCTGTACGAAATGAGTGGACGCACAAGTTGACAATCAATCTCGAGTCACCACGAGAGAGGATCTCGCCATCTTTCACTGGGCAAGGAAGAGTTCTTTTTGTCCAGGAATTACCTTCCGCGCGTGCCGCTCGAGGAATATTAAAGCGAATCGAGCAAACAGACGAAAGATTCATCGTCCGTGAAAGGGAGAAAACAAGCGTCTGCGAAAGGTAAAAAAGGAGAAGAGACAAAGAGAAAAAAAGAGAAATAACCGCCAATTGCCGGCCTCTCGAGGGAGAAACAAGAAGAAGCTATTAACCAGATACACGAGTAGGAAACGCGAGAAAGCAAGGACACCGGCTTCGAAACACCGGTGAGAAGAAGAACAAAAAAAAAAGAAGACGGAGAATGAAGACAGACGTTGGAAAGAAAAGAAGAGAAAACACACAGCAGAAAGTCGCCAATTAAGATCCAGAAAGGCGAAAGGGGTAATTCTGGAAACTGGGACAGACTGTAGCTCTTTTCTCTACGAACATCCAATGAAAAGTGACGAAGTTCAACGTCTCGATGAGGGTTATTTCTATCTTTTTTATTCGTCTCGTCCTTTTTTTACTCTCTCTTTCTCTCTCTCTCTCTCAGTCTTTTTCAACTCTCCGTAATATGCTTTTTTTCTTAAGTGCGACGAGTCGCGAGCGCAATATGCACTTCCTACTTTAATGGAGCTAAGCACCTTTCGCGATATTAGTCGATCTTCATGCAGCTCGTTAAACGATTTTGCTCTCTTCTTCTTTTTCTTCTTCCTCTTTTTTTCCTCCCTTTTTTTTCTTCTTTTCGCTTGTCGATTATCCGCGGACTCGAACAAGTTTCACTCGGTTTTGAGGCGATACAGATGAAAAAGCAAGTAACGAGATTGGCTTGATTTGGGACTTTGACAACGAGGACGAGGAAAATGAATTTTTGAAACATTTTTCAGCTGGCGAAAATTTTTTAACGAAGGAAAAGGAAACATCGCTGCAGAAAGTTTTTTGCCACTGCTACTTGTGCGACAAAGTTTACAGGAAGTGGGAGTTTGCGAAAATTTTTAAAACTGCAGTAGCATTTTCGTTACGGGAAACTTTCAATCTCGTTGCTCGACAAATTTTAAAGTTAAAGAGAAGTGAGAGCTGCTTATGAAAAATTGAATGCTTGAAGCGTTGAACAGCCAATAAATCAAAGATTCAAAGGATGAAAGACCAAGGATTTCATATAAAATCTAAATTCCAAAAGATTAGCGAGCCATCTGCCATAATAAAAACAGAAGAAAAAAAACTTCTTTGATATTCGTATAAAATAGAAACGCGAGAATTCGAGCAGAAATATTTCAAATTTCTAATGTTTAATCATTAATAACGTGAATTCTTGTACTACCATATTTAAGAGTTTAAGCGTGCAAAAATCCGCAGAGTGCATGTAATACGTAAAAATATGTAAAATACACATATTTAATAATGTATAATACAAACTGCAATAAGATAGAGTAAATGCTAGTTGTAACGTTTGGATGAAATAGATTTCCATTAAAATTTTACCAATTCTACTAATAATATACTAAAGAATGAGAAGATTAATAATTATAGGAGAGAAAGAACGAGAAGATTAATAATAAGAGAGAAAGAATTAGTAGAAAAACGTCAGACGAGAACTGGAGAAAATTTTCAAAAGAATTTACCATTGCGGAGAATATTGGTGCGAAAGTTTCAGAAACTGCGAAAGGAGCACAAGAGCCGGTCATAACGTTCCTCAGTATCGATCACGTGAACGATATAGTAAGATCGTGGCTTGTATCTTAAAAATTCACCAACGCTTAAACCGCGCCAGCCGATAGCCATCGAGTACAAAGCAGAAACGCCGGGGCTTTCGTCACGAAACTACCCCATGATACGTGACTCAATACCATTCTGGCTCGTGTCAAACATGATTGATAAGAGTGCGCTGTGTATCGCGGCGATTCCTTGATAATTTACTACCATTTATCAAGCCACAAAGTGTGGTAGAAAATGAAACGTTTCGTTTTTAGATTTTATTCGAATAATCATTGGGTTCGGGAAAGAACGAAAGTTTTATAATTAATTTAGATCGTGCTACGAGTCGTAATAATGGGATTTTTGCGAGAAAGTTAGTAGACATTTTGGTAAAAAAATGTGTTATTATTGAAAGAATTTCATGATATAATGCGATTTGGAATTTGATAATTAAATTACAATAATGTAATGTTTGTGATGTAAAATTTTCATTCGTTGAAAATAAAATTTTAATAGATTTAGAGAGATGTATTATTATTAGAAGATTATTACACGATTATCAAAATTGTGAATTGGAATCGAATAGATCCTTAGTTAAAAACTGACGTATTGGAAGATAATAAATTGCAATTTGATATGAATTATGAATCGAAGCTATTGTTTGTACTATGAATCAGAAATCAAATTTCAAACAACAAACTTCAGTAGTCTTCAAATCAGAAAAAATATTATATATAAAATATCAGAAAAAATATTATATATAAAATATTATAATATTCGTGTTATTCAATATATAATTTCCTATTATATTACGTTGTGCTACAAAACATTTATATAATTATAAATTATGTAGCTTCGAATTTCGAAGGGACTTCGTTTTAATGAAATATACACAAATAGAATTACTTCAGTTGTTAATTACACCGATTCATAACTTCACGCAGTTCCGTAAATTCACGTTTCACCAAGAAAGAAAGGAAAATGAAAAGAAGAGAAATTGATCTGCGCGACTCCGCAGAATCATCTGCAGAATTCGAACGAAATGGAAACATTTCGAACATGCTAGAAAGAAAATAATTTTCCTGCCTACGACAAAGAAACTTCCGCGAGCGTGGAAAGATATCGCGAAGTTGAGGAATCGACCGGTCAAAAGCCAGCCGACGAAGAAAGCAGCCAGCGAATATCACTACGCTTATCTCTCGGCGAGATAGCACCTCGGAGGAGGTCGATTTTTTCTCACCCTCGCGAGAACGACCCGATTCACCATCTTGCCCTTTATCTGCGCTTTTACCTTTGTCTCTCCCGATCTGACGCGTTACACATGCCGCGACGTCACGCGATTCGCTACCTAAAGAGATGAAAACTCTCTCTCTCTTTCTCTCTCTCTCTCTTTCTCTCTCTCTCTCTTTCTCTCTCTCTCTCTCCGTCTCCTCTGTCTCTAGGTTTCTAAATTCTTAACGTTGGTTTCTAGATTCTTAGTTTCTGACTCTCTCTCTCTCTCTCTCTTTCTCTCTCTCTCTCTCTCTTTCTTTCTCTAACGATAGTATAAGTATTGGTCTTACATTTTATTTTCCAAAAAATAAACTTCTTTATTCTTCAGTTTCTAATCCCTTTAGTTTCTTTCGAGATAGAAATTATACATGAAAGCTAATTGCCAAGTGAAAAAATTGAGCGACCAAGGGGTGATTATATTCAATAGGTCAAAGATTGCGTAAACGATAATTTTGATAATTTGCGGTGCTGTCGCGTCACTGATGCCCGATAATTTTCCTTAGTTTCTTTTCTCTGATGTTGGGGCAGAGATTACGAGAGGATTTATTACGAAGTGAAGAAAGGTGGCAACCATTTTACATTGGAGATTATGTAAGCGATAGCTCGGCAGTTGATTAGCGGTGTTGTTACGTTATGAACGATAAACTGATATCATTGGGTCGTTGATTAAGTTCCACTTAATCAAATTAATTTCAGGCTGTTTGATTTGGTCTCGTGCTCTGCACTTTGCGTAACAAATGCGGTGTATCGTTTTATTATTTATCGTTTCGTTAATTAAACATGTGCTCTGCTTAACAGTATTATTGATTTCGTAACTAAATTAGTATCGTAGGAGAATGAAAATATAGAAATAATGGAGAATATAGAATTGAGATTATAGAAAAATAAGATAACGAAATCAATTTCAATAAAATATCGAGAGAAGATAGTACAGCTAGTTTTAAAGGCTCATCATCTTCAAAATCACGCTAGATCTAGTCAAGAAAAATTTTTTTTCAATCATTTTAGAGACATTTAAACTTCCTCCATATCGGGAACGAAAATTTCTTCATTTTTTGCACGACATAAGAGTGAAAAAAACAAATTCAGGATCGTCAGAATGAAGAGTTCATGTTTTAAAAAAATGAGGCAAATAAAGTTTCTTCACGAAATATTATTTGTTGTAACGGTGTAAAAAATTTTGTGAGCGACGGTGCGTCAATAAATAAGTATTAATATCAGAGGCAATTAAATTAAAGTTCCTGATCGACAAAAATGTTGCTGTTGTTGTAACGCGCAAAACTAATCGAAGAAACTAAAAAGAACGAAAGAGAAAGTTGTATCCTTAATCCTTTTCTCCGTTCTTGATGCTTATTGTCTTCGCTTTTGCCTGGTGGCGCGTCGACTTGGCTTCCGAAACGGGGCGAAGAAGGCTGATTTGAATCTCAAGCGGAAGTCTTAAGCGATACAAGAAGCGGCGTAGAACAGCGAATGTGACTTAAATCTCGAACGGAAATTTCACAAGGGGGGTACAAGCGAAAGAAAATGTACAGAGGGCTCGCGATCAGAATATATAATCGACTCCGCGTGGGATGTTCCCTGGTGAAAATATTGTTCTTTCACTCTCGACAGCCTCGTCGAACGTCCAACGAATGTCCTCGACATGTCTCTTCTTCAAAAGAAATTCTTTCTTGAAATAGAAAAAAAGATAGGATTTCTTGAAGAGTAATTGATTCACGTTTTATTTCTCATCCGCAAGGAGAACTTGGTTCCTTTTATCAACGCTACTGAAGAAATTATGAACGAATAAAATTTCAATGGGATTCCATTTATATAATAGATATTTGTTTATTGCTACTGATAGTATTAAAATAATTATTGTACATTGTACATTGTACATTGTACATTGTACATTGTACATTGTACATTGTTATCTATTATACGATAAAAATTATTGCTACCAATGGAAACAAGGTGAAGAATTTCTAAAAATATGTAGCGTTGTAAAATTCTCGGAAAAATCACGAATTAGTTATTTTGATCGTTCTAGTAATTCTAGCGTTAAAATGAGGAACGTTGATATTCAGAAACTCCTTAAACAAATTTTATACAGATATTTACTTTTTAACGAAGAATTCCTCGTTATTCTTTAAAGAAGAATTTTTTCGTAAAGTTTTTAGTTCTTTTTGTTACAATGAAAAACATTGCTATTGGCAACATAATTTGGAAAATGTATCTTCTTTGAACAAAAAAAGAATTAATTTTTAAGAAAAACACAAAAGAATCTTCAAAAATATTCTGCTCTATTCTCAAACAATAAAAGGAAAATTCTTTAAAAATATGTAATCCTGTGTAAAAAAAGTTTTGGTTCTTTCTAGTAAAATGAACGTAAAATGGATAATGGCAAAGTAATTTGGAAAATTGGATGATTTTATTTTAAAGAGAAACAGGAAGAATTCTTTAGAAATATGTAGCAGGATTTGCATTTAATTTTCATTCGTGAAACAGGTAGTTTCTTTTATTTAAATGAGGAACACTAATAATCGAAATAGAGAAAGAACTTGAAAAAATGTCGTTTCTTTAAAAAGCTAAAGAGAAAAGCTTCTGAAAATAATTGAAATTACTTTTATTTTTTCTATATTTTTTTATTTTTAAAGAACAAAATAGTTGAAAAATTTGAAATGCACGTTATTTTTTAAAAAAGAGAAGATTCTATCGACAAAAATATAAAGAAGAATTCTTTAAAAGTAAAAAAGTAAGAGTTCCACTTATCGTGGAATATTTTCATTAAAACTAGAAGACCAAAGTTTAAAGTTATTTAAAGCCAAGAAAATAGGAAATTAAAGGCTAAGATAGCAAGATGATATGGAAAATATATTTCTTCTTTCAAAACTATGTTATTCCCAAAACGTAAGAAAGGATTCAGAAATAATTAATTTGCATTTAATCTTCGTCTTGCTCAAGTTCTATCTCCATTAAAGTCGCAAATATCAATAACTGAAGTTGCTGAAAACCTTATCAAATTAAAAAGAAAACTTTTTGATGAAAATATAATTTATTTCAACTTATTTATTATACCTTTTTATCGAATTGATTATTTTAATTACGTTAATTATCATTAATTACTTAATAATCCTTATTAAAATGGATTGTTTTAATGATTAGAACAAGACCTTCTTTGACGTGATTCTCCTAGCAGGAAAAAGAAACGTACAAAAGATAATGAAAGAGAAATATTTCGAAGTAATTAATTCGTACATTATTTCAACCTTCGTGGAATCTTTAATTATTTCTACGAAGATAAAAGAAAAAAAAGACGAGAAACGAAAGCAATTTTAATATGATCTTCGTTCAAAAAGGGAAAAACGTACCTCTTTAAGATAAAAGAAAGAAAAATAATCTTTGAAAATAATCGATTTCCATTTAGTATTCGTTCTTCTTTTTCCCTCTCTCTCTCTTTTTTTTCTCTGTTTTTTTTTCATAAAATCCAGTGCCTCGTCGTATAAAAGTGGAGAAGACAGATGACCCTTAATAAGGTCAAATGGTGTTACCGTAAAATCAAAAAGGACGTTAGTCTGAGTTAAATTGAATCGCGTGACAAATTACGAATGAATTATTCATGGAACCGTGAAATTTCCGGCCGATATCCTACGTGTAATTCCGGCCAATTCGCAAACTTTTTGAGAATTTCATTAAACCGATCACGATCCTTGTAAACCAGATCTGAATTTCGCCTCGTGAGAACGGATCCGACCGTTCGACCGATCTACTCATTAAAATTATCTTCTGTGCAATCCCGTCGTGTTTTCTGGCGAATTGACCAAAAAAAAAAGAAGAAAAAAAGAAAAAAACAGGAATAATTGGAGAATTTTGGAAATAATGAAATTGAAATAAAAGTTTGGAAATTGGTAAAAATACCGTGGCATAGTTGTTGTTGATGAATTCAGAAACACAGTTACAGAATATTATCGACTTCTGACGAGTGAGAATACTTTGAGAATACTTTGTTATGATATTTCAACATGAAGAAAAATATTACCAAATTTTCTCATTTCATCTCTCAGAGACCGCATATTTGATCGCGAAGTTTTTCAAATCGTATCAAAGTTCTTATCATTCTATTGTCATTAGTCTGACGAAGCTTTCGAAGCAGTTCTTGAATAAACAAGCTTGCATTCCACTGATATTGTCCGACACAGATTCATTTTCAGGGGATTTTGCACAGTTTGAGTCTCTTTTGTGAAATTTAGCTTCGGTTTTTTAGCTTGTTTTTTTTTTAGAAGAAGAAAAAGATATTTTTAGTCGTTAACGTTTATTATAAAAGATTCAGGACTGTTCCTCTAAAAGATAACTAAAATCTGCACTTGTAAAATTTCGTCTAAGAAATCTGTATTCAAATACAAGAGGAGTCCTCTAATACAGTACTTTTAATTTTGTGAAATAATTTTAAAATTTTAGTTTCATGAAGATAAATGAACGTAGAAATACTATAGACTACAGAAATACTATAGTATATATAATATAAATTATAATATGAATATTAATATGAATTAAATACTGGATTTCTTGAAAAACAGTCTTGGAAACATCCAATTTGCTGACTCTGTATTTGTCAAATCTCTTTGAATGAAATCTTCAAATCTCTGTCAAATACTATATTAAAATAAGATTTGTAAAACTAGTATACTAAAATAATAAAACAATAAATATAAAGTATATTATAACGTATTTACATTTTAACATGTTAATAAAATAATAAAGTAAAATAATAATAGAAAAATATGATATATGTTAAAATAATATATTATATCTCATAAAATTCAATCTTGCTAAATTATAAATCACAAAATCATTTATTCCTTTTAAATTTTATAAAATACTCAGTTTCCCTCAAAAAGTTTAAAATTACAAAATCTTTAATCTTCCAAGGAACTGCAAAATTACAAAATCTTTAAATTCTACTTCCATATCATACCATAAAATATTCAATTCCATCCAAATTCTATCTAATATTTAAAATCTGGTACTTTTATCTAAATCTGAAATATTTAAAATATAATATAAATACTCTAGATAGAATATAATACTCTTTATAGTACTCTTCAAGTGTACATCACTTTCCCGCTAAATCTCTATTAAATAAAAATTCGCAGCCCTCGAGGTACCTGATTATGCAACGATCGACCCCTTCCTCAAATATTTAACATCCCAGAACAAAGAGAAGAAATATAAAAGAATACAGGGAATATCCGTTGCAAACGTGTCCACGAATTGCTTCTCTCTCTCTCTCTCTCACACACTCTCTCCCCGAAAGAAGATTTTCCTGCCAAGAACGGAAATAGAGAAACGAAGAAGGAATGTTCGATCGACGTCTCTCATACGTGTCCTGAGGAGTCAAACAGAAAACGAGAGGAGAAACATCTTCGAAGCGCTTTTGATGAAAAGCTTTCTCGGTCCCCTTTCTCGGCGAAACAGGCCGAGGTTCCCCTCGTCCACAGGGAAAATGGCCACCAAACGACGTCGGGCAACGCGTTTCAATTAAAACATGAAGGAACTGGCGAGTCCGACATTCTCGCGATTTAACTTTCGAGTCGAGATCCCCCTTTGTTATCGCGTCCAATCCAACTTAAAACTTTCGAGCCAAGTTTTTTTCTTCGCTCGTTATTAAGGCACGCTTTCTCGCTGACCCTTGGAAGAGGCCTCAAACGGAACGTCGAAAATCCCATGGTACACCCTCCGCGGGGTCAACCGTGGATCGCACGAAACACAATAAAAAAAGGAGGAACAACTTTTTCGCCTTTCGCGTTATTGCAAAAAGTGAAGAAAAGTGAAGAAAAGAGTGGAACAGGTCGCCATTCGAAGGACAAAATTTTGAAACTGAAGCTTAGTTAGGTTATTTCCAAGTTACTCTCTCTCGTCTTTGCTTCAATCGAGAGTCCCAGCTTTATATTCTTTTCTAAGAGAGAATGAACTCCTTTTCGAGAATATATCGCAGGTTCGATTAACTTCGTTTTCGTGAAGATCCTTCGAACTCGAGGAGGTATTTCGCGGTAATGGGGCGGTCTTCTCGTAAAAAATTTTCTAAGCTCGATTGAAAATATCAATATACTCTTCTCGTTTTTAGAAGGAAATTCTGCGTTACAGAACTTTTCATTAATACTGTCTAAGAATTGTGCTGCATTTAAATTATACATTTAACTGAGTGTCCTTATACTTGGAGTTCACTGTGAGGAAATGAGGTTTCGTTCTTTGGAAAAAATTTTGCACATTCAATTGGAAATCAATTACATTTGTTTTCATTTTTATTTAACACTGGTACTACCGACGAATATAAGGTATAATATTTGTAACAAAGAAATTAAAATGCAAGGTGCAAGAAAAAGTTAATAACATAAGTTTCTATTAATATATTTTATTAAAAATCACTCAAGTATCTAAAAAAATACCATTATAAATATAGAAAATTATAAATTGATCACTTTGGTAATTCTAATATTAAATAGCGCTTTGAATTCGAATAATTATTTTTAATAATTATCACGTGTACATATTATAATTACACTTATTATTTTTTTACTTTTGTTCTTTGAAAAGTGTATCAGATTCTTCTGTCTTAAAAGACAAACAATGCAACAGGTGCAACTTCCGTTAAAATAAAAATAGTTTGTCAAAGTAAAAACTTGAATCAATTATTCTGTTAACTTTGAATTATAGTTTCAAGAATTATGCGATTACAAGTTACAAAAATTTTTTTCTTAATCGCAAATTATCTCGAGATAGTTTAATATATAATGATAGTTCATCAAGTCTGATAGACTTGTTGAACGAAAACAAATTACAGTTCAATCTGTAATTGTAGAGTATTATTAGTGTACATGAAGTATTATTATATTTCAAAACCTAAACCAAAATTACAGTTGCCTCGTGAATATCAATCAATCTAACGATTGAAATGCCCAAAATGGAACGAAACAAATTCAGATGAATTTTAATAAAGCCAATCAAAAATGACCGAGACAAGTACCCGATTAAAAAAGCAACGTTCGCTGCGCAATTTATTTTATTATTTATCAAAATTGGAAAATTTGATAAATAATAACACGTCGCGGGAGGGCGATAGAAGAGAGGGGAGAGGAAGGCGTTAAAAGGTAATCGATCGATAAAAATAATTAAAGCGTCGCAATTGAAAATATCGACTGAAAACGTGCCGTTCTTTAGGGAATCCCCTGTTAAATGAAATATGGTATTCGGGGAACGGGAGCGTTAATAATTCGCAGATTATGAAATCCCCGTGAAATGTCGTCGTTCGAACACAAAGGATTAAAGGATAATTCAATCATTTTAACGTGATTCAGCGACATGATGCACGCGTACGCCGCTGCTTTCGCGTATTTTTTCATCAATTTTTCGTTATACACGCAGGATGATAGTTAGCCGATCCTTTAATTATTTCGAACAACATGCTGTTAAATACTTAATTGACGTAAAAGGCATAATAAAACGATCGACTAATGGGAATAATTACAGGATAATTAACGAGGAACAAGTTGAACAACAAGTTTTCTCTCTCTCTCTCTCTCTCTCTCTCTCTCT
>WIUT01001515.1:0-29597 GCA_010645135.1 Tetragonula clypearis | reverse complement strand
AGAGAGAGAGAGAGAGAGAGAGAGAGAGAGACACACACACACATAGAGACATATACGCGTATATTCCAAGGGAATTCGTTTCAAAGTGGGCGTTCCTCGCGGAAAATAAAAGCGTTCCGGTGTCATCAGGAAGAGTTTCGCGCGTAGCTCCGCTCGCGTGTAAACTTTTCCCCGTATATGTTTCCGGCTGCATCAATCTTCCATGTCTGCCCGGCGCGGCACGGTTCATTCCCCTTTCGCTCCGCGTCTCGATGTCGCGTTCGCCACTTCCGCTGCAACCCTGAATATTTAACTAAGTCCCACCTGTATCCATCGGCGATTCCTTTCGGAATTCTGGAACAGGAATAAAGTGCAGAGAGGGATAAGGAACGGGGGAGGGAGGGGGAAGACATAGCCCGCGAGATGAGGCGCGGGAGCCGAGTGGTTGAATCAAAGAGAGAAAACTGATTCCCGGACGAACAGACCGCAGCTGACATGAGACGTGGAATACCAAGAAGT
This sequence comes from Tetragonula clypearis, assembly GCA_010645135.1. Lineage (NCBI taxonomy): Eukaryota > Metazoa > Arthropoda > Insecta > Hymenoptera > Apidae > Tetragonula > Tetragonula clypearis. Next base: position 29,099 of record WIUT01001515.1, on the reverse strand, counting down.
CTTTCATCTACGGTTGATTTGATCTCGAATATCGTCGACCTTGCACCTCTGATCTCGCCGATGTAGCGTTACCTCTCGTACGATTTTTGACAAACAGAATGCACGATCGTGTTGACGTCGATTAATGATGAAGGATGACTGCGGACGAAGAGGGTAAACGAGGCGTGACGATGACCTGCTTCGACGATTTATTCTTTATCGTATGTATCACACTTTGAAGTATCTGAGTAATTGCGGCAATTGTTCAATTTAAGATGTGGAAAAGAAACTGAAAAGTCACTACTATTTATTTCGTGTACGGAAATATGTATTAAGCTTTCTTCGTTTAGTTTTACGTTCGCTCCATGGAATTTCTGTTGATATCCTCAGTCGCGTTTAATCGACGAAATTGGACTTGAATTTTAATAAAAGTATTTCGATGTATATCATCACAGAGAGCTCGACTCTAAAGGTAAAAGCGTAGTCATGTTCTCGTTCATTCCTTTTTCCATACAGTGAAAACCTGGCCCCAAAATTGGAATTCTATATCGCAATGAAGCTTCGATGCTTTGTGCAATTTGCGTGGTTTTAATTCGCAGCGTTCGCGAATGTCCGTCAGCTCGGATTGGTCGATAAAGAAACCGAAGACGGGGGGAAAGGTTCCAGTTAGGCGAGTTTCCGCTGTTTACGATGAAACGAGCTTGTTAGACGACCAAGCGAAAATGACAGAGCGCGTCCGAAAGCGTTTCTTTTTTTTCCCAATTACGCGAAAGAATCGTCGGTTCCGTTAAAGAAATCCGAATAATCGACGAAACCGTGTCTTTGATCAAACTAACAAAGAAACAATATTTCCATTACGCGCGCGATCGCTTTGTGCAACAAGATTCGTTTTACGTTTTCGTAGATATATTCCTGCGAGCTTGTCAAAGCCGCGTCCGAACAAAAGCCGGCTCTCGCGCGCGTGGACGAACTTTGCCCTACTACAGTTTCTACCTATTTTTCCATCAGAAGTTCATCCATCCTCTCGTTTTATCCTCTTGTTAATATTCCGCTTCGATCATGCTCCGCGAGTTTTTTTCATTTGAGTAGTAAGTAAATCAGTTGGTCGTTTGTAACGCATGAAACGAGAAGCGAGGATTGAAACCGTCGAAGGACAAGCCTCGTTTTATTTTCTGCCACGGGGCCACGGACAATCGTATTAAGAGGAATCGCGAATGGAAGAAATATACAGCTCGTTAAGACGAGAGGGGATGAGAGTAAAATTACTTTTTGCCCCGGAGCGGCGAAAGGTCAAGAGGCCGTGGCTTTTCGCCGCGGTCCGCATCTTTTACCGCTCGAACAGAACGAACGAACTTACCGCCGCGTCGATATATCCTGTGCTCGATAATAAAAGGCGAGATAGAGGCCGAATGGTCCGCGGAACCATTTGTTCAGCTCGGAGATAAATAAAATCAACGAGGACGAAAGACGTCCCCTGATTTCGTTCGTTTTAATGTCGAACAATCGGGATGGAAACGATTGGACAAATACGTCAGCTGCGCTACGTCATTTGCAGCCAATCAATCTCGGGAGGTTCTAGAGCCGAGTAAATCCCTTGGAGTCCTTAACGATTAATAATGTCGCATCGATTGAAAAGAAGGCCCGATTGTCAGTACCACTGCTGTCACGTAATTGAAATGAGAGAAATTTTCGAAAAATGAAAACACGCGTGAAATTTTAAAATGATTTATAATTTCTAGCTGGCTAGAATACTCGAGGAAATCTAGTTTGCCGGAATTAAAAGCATTTTTCGGGTGTAACAATCTAACTGAATTATTTTGCTTTTTATTTTCGCTCGTAAATGCTCGCATTGTCCTACACTATATATTTAATTTTCATAAATCGCGCGCAGGAAATTCGGTGTCTCTCATTGATTAAAACTATTAAATCAGACTTGATTGACAACTCGAAAAAGAGGAAAATTAATTTTAATACTTGTTTCGAAATGCCGTACTTGCAATTACTTGGTATTTTTGAAGTAAACGAATAACAAAAGACCCGATTAAAATTTTAAAGTTCATCTGTCACTCCAACTTGTAATTTCAGCGTATTTCTCTGCTACTTTATGAATGAACACGGCTTTCTATATCAAGTGGTCTTCGTTGGATCTTGTTACACAGTCATACGACGTAGCATGTAATCTTCAACGCCCCGATATCGAGGCGTGGAGTGCCGCGAATGCGAGAGAACAACGAAATGGCGATAAAAGTTTAACAAACGCTCCGTATCCGAACTAGGAGAGAGTAGCGAGCGAAGCTTCTCCACGTTCGCTGATCTCTCCCCTTTATCCGCCGCTCCGTTTGAATATGTACACGCCAAAATCTCGTACGCGCCTGAACCGGAACGAATGAAAAGAACCAGGTCACGCCGTGCGAACGTCTTCCTGATGCATCGGGAAAGAAGTTGGCTCTTGGGCTAGCTGGCTTCCCCTCGCCGGGAAAAGTCTAAAAGGAACAGAGGGAAAAGAGGCGAAAAGAAAACAAGGAAACCGGCGGAAAAAGGGGCCGCCGGAGCTTTGCGTGGTTTCATTCCGCGGTTTACCTGCAGTTTCGAGTATTTTGTACCCGCGCGGGGTGCGGCCGAAAAATCGAACCCCAAAAATTACAAAGCCGGCCGAGCGTGAGAGGATATCCGCGTACGTGCGGATTCAGTGTGATTATCGTTCGACTGTAGAACTTGTTTCGAGACCCACTCGTTACTAAACAATATCATTTTTCTTCACTTCTTTTCATATCTTTCGTATCATTTCATATCTTTCTATCTTTTCGATTGTAAAAAAATTGTCAATTACTGTCAAAATTAAACCGATTAGAAGAAGAGAACGTGACACGTTTGCTTTGTGTTAAGCGAGAACTTCGTCGCGTGTCTGACCATTCGCAGTTTATTTCACTTGAAAACATGGTTCTTGGAACCTGTTTTGAGAACAATTCGTTACTAAACAATATCGTTTTTCTTTACTTCTGGTAGTTTAATTGTTGATATTTAACTGCCGCCAACGTTAAACCAATTAGAAAAAGAGAATGCGACACGTTTGCTCTGTGTTAAGCGAGAACTTCGCCGTGTGTTTGACAATTCGCAGTTTGTTCCACTGAAAGATACAGTTCTTGTATTTTTACAATTCTTGCAGGTGAGAAGTTGTGGCATACTGTTTTAAATAAATTTAACTTAATACATTGCTAACGTTAACGCGATTAGCAAGGGAAACGTTGAAACTTTCCATTCGTATAGTATATTCTACTCAAGCATACAATCCTTGGAAAATGCTCATAACTAAGAAGTTATATATTATTAAATTAAAGCGACGTGACATGCGAACAAATAAATTTACTCGATCCAATACATTTATTCCTCGTATAGATTCATAAAATTGATAAACGCAGGATGCTTGATAGCGATAAACAGATCGATGACTCAAGTGTCATAATTGTGACTGAAATGTTCCCCCTTGACTGAAATGCTTCTCGTCCGTTAGGAATCTTGCGACGTCGTTCATCGTTTCAACTTCTCGATTCCCGTATAATCTCGACGATACTTTATGTAACTAGCTACCTCTTGTATCTTCAATGGCGAGCCACCCGGTCGGTAGCATATCATAGGCACACCTCTATTCTGTTTTCCCCCGGAAAATCAATATCGGAGGTCGGCAGCGCCTCTCGGGGGGTGGCTCTCGCCAGAGACAAATCTCAGTGTCCGGAAAATCCGTGGCTGGCGCCAACCGAACCGTCGCGAGATTCCGCCGATAAGTGGACCAACCGGTCGTTCGTTCTCGTCGAGGCTGATTTCGCGTTCACGGGCACGCGGTGACGGTGAATATTCTGGATTCTGGTTTCTGTAAACGGGGGTTCGCGAAGAGAGCGCGTTACACGGTAGGTTCAGCGACGAAGGTCGACGTTGCAGAGGGGCTCCGACTCTGGTCTGGTCTACGAGGGAAGGACCTAACCTCTCGTGGTAACCTCGTGCAAGCGAGTTCCGTCTGTGCGTTTGACAGAGAGGAGTCTGCGTTGCGAGAGAGAGAGTGAGCGAGAGAGTGTGGACGAGTGAGAGAGTGGGGGAGTGAAAGATAGAACGAGAGCGAGACACAGTCGCCATATTGAGCGACGCCAGCGACGCCACGCTGATCGTCTCGCTGCTTTTTCGGCTCGGGAAACGAACGAAAGTTTCGTTGCTTTTTTCCCCCTCTCCTCTGCTTTCGAAAAAAGAGAGTAGATCGCCCGGTAATTGGCCGTGAAAGAAAAGAGATTACCGCGGTTAGGGGCAGAAGGTGAAAAAAGGAGACGAGAGTCGTAAAGCAAGCTGGAATATGAAAGTTCCGACGCGAAAGTAGCGAGACCGCGGCGGAATTTATGCGACAGGGAAACACGGCTAATCGCGTTAACCCTGCGCACCGGCTTAAACCACTCGCCACTACCGTCCGCTGTTGTGTCCGACTTCACGGCTGCACCGAGTTTGTGTTGCATCGTCGCCTTTTTTCTTTTTCTTTTTTTTTTTCTTCTTTTTTGTTAGTCTGGAGAGCTGTTCGCGGATTACACGGTTGTTTTCATTGTTTCGCCGGCGGATGGGAGAGGTGAAATTACGGGAGTACAATATCAGAGCAGGGCGGGATACAAATGCGAGAGTGTTCCGCCGCGTGCACGGGACACGTGTCTGTTTTCTGTAATCCGCGGAACCGAACCGCAACACGCGTGCACGCCTGGCAACGCCATCCGTGTATCCTCTACGCGTGTTTCGATAACCTTAAACCGCGCGCGTTTACATCCCCGTTTAATATACACCGTAGTCGTATACTACATGCGTCGTTATACTCGCTGTATGTACGCGATATATTTACAATCAGTAGAAACCGGTTTCCAGATACAGCACTGATTTTCTCTCCTTTGTGCACGCGAAATGCGTTTAATTAATCGATCATCCAGCCTTTAATTACGGTACAAAGCCACCAGCCTAATATTGACTTTGTTAATTGAGTGTAGCGTCGGGTGGGATCGGTCGGGGCAATAAAATATTGACGATAAATCGTGTTTTCGGGGCCACGGTGCCCGATCGAGAGCCAGCTTCTTGAGTACCCACGGCCCTTCTGATGTAACCGCGTCTCTTTGATGTTTCAAAGGATTTCCCATTTTCTTTGCCTGACCCCCCGTCTTTGTATCTGTATTTAGAGTACGGGAACACAGAGGTCCACGCAACCGAGCCTCTCTGCTTCGTGCTTTTCGTTTTGCGCCGTTACTCTCCTGGTGAAAGCAGAGACCGCCCTTTTTCTCCCTCCGCCGGCAGCTTTGAAATTTTTCAACCGCCGAAACGCGTTAAAACCGAAGCTTAATCCTCTTTCCTTCCACGTGTACATGCAGCTTCCATCGTGAGATTCATCGAATCGTTACTGGTTTAGGATAACAGAGAGGACGGTGGAATCTTCGAAGAAATTAATGAAATTGCAAAGGTTCGATGTATCTCTTATATTTTATTCCCCATTTCTCCCGTGGATTGTCACGTGTCTCGCAAAATCGGAAAGATTTCCACGTTCTGTTTCCGAGATGCTGTAATTCATTTCTATTTCTGTTTCCGAGATGCCCCTGTAATTCATTTAAAGTAATTTCACAATATGCCTACGGTGTCTAGCTGGCGCCGAAATCAGCGTGATTCGATCTCTAATGGAACAAAAATCTAACCTTTTGTGGATATCGTTGAAATACGTGTCTCGCAAAATCGAAAAGGATTTCACGCTGTCCCGTAATTTTTTAAAATCTTCCACTATAATAGACGATACGTCTACGGTTTGTAACCAGTACCGAAATTGACACTAGAACCACCGACAAATAAGGCATAAATTTCCATCAGAGGTATTAAAGTAAAAGAAACAGAAAATCTTTATGAAACGAGCTTTCATTTCTTTATTTTACGAAGAATCACTTAAACCTCTAAAAATACACTGTTCTATATGTATAAAATATCTAATAAAAATTATCAATTAGTCATTTTGATCATTTTTTTAGTGTCAACGCGATTCAATCTCCTGTAGAACAAGAATCTGACCTTCTGTGGATATCGTTGAAATACGTGTCTCGAAAGGGAAAGATTTTTTACGTCTGTTGCCGATATTGTTCGAAGACGTTGATGCCCTTGTAATTGATTTAAAATCGTCCATCGTCACGACGCACGACACACAACACACCTACGGTTTCTACCCGGCGCCGAAATTAACGCGATTCAATCTCCCGTGGAACAAGAATTTAATTATCGCACGCGCGCGACAAGAAGCGGTAGCCCGATGCCCGTAATCCGGGCCTCGGCCGAAGCAGCCTACCGCACCAGGTAATTTCGAAATAAACGCCGTATCGTAAACGCCCGTGTCGTGAATTTCCCGCGCGTTCATCGAAAATGACACGCGCCGGCCGCAAATTCTGGACAGGCAGGTGACCTGAGTTACGCCTGAGACGCATCAGGCGGGTGAAAAAGCCAATCGACCCGTGACTTTGTTTCGCCGCGCCGGATAATTGGGATGCGAGGCGGAATGCCTCGCAACGGGACGTGTTGTTTTAATCGGACGTGCACAAGCATCGGGGATTTTCATTCAGAGGCCGATACACCTTCAATTTATTCCGTCGTAAATCTGCTCTGCAAGCTACGGCTGTGTGTTGCTTTTCGTTTCGTGTTTTCAGCGCCGCGCGGACAAGCTTCTCGGCGCGGCGATTTTTCGAGCGTGCCAGCTGGAGAACCGGTTTATAATTCAAATCTGACCGCGGCGATCGGGGTGCGACGCAAAGCTAAACGCTTTGTTGAGACATCGGGGTGGGTCGTCGGTGGGTAACGATTTATACAAATAAGGGAATTCGTACAAATCTCATTAATGGATCCCCGATGGAAATCATTCGACATTGTTTTATGACGACGGCATTGTCATTTTCCAGCGGCGCCAGCGAAATCCAATTAGGGAGCCCCGGGAAATGTCGGGGGCACCCGCGCGTGGTCGGCGAGCCCGCCCAAATAAATGAGCTTGAAATGAGCGAGAATTATAAATGAGATGCGCCCGAATGCTGGGCAAACGTTCAAACATCCATTCAAACGTTAATAATTAATCGCGGGGATGTTTGACTACGCGTAATCGCTTTCTTTTTGTTTCGTCGGCGACAAAAGGAAAAAGAAAAGAAAGAAAAAGAAAAAACGAGAGCACGACTTTCCATCGTCGGAAGGACGAAGGATTACGTTTACAGGACGAAACGTACTGTTCTCTTGGGTAGAAACATTTTCCGCTGTAAAAACTCATTTCGTTTAAAATATTCGATCTGCAGCCGAAATAGCTTAAATACGTTCAAAGTATACGTAGGAAAAAATTGCAACGTCGACATTGTCATTGTTATTATTTTCTTATTCGTTCAGTTCATACGCAATGAATTTCACTTTAATACCTTGCGGATACCAAAGAGTATACAGCAATTTGTCGCTTTCTTTTCGAATTTCGTCGGCATGATATCACTGACAAGTGCTATTAAATTTATTGTTCGTTTTGCCTGGATTATATCCAAATATAACTCAACTTCAAACTGAGAAAATATTGCAACTTTGGAACGAAAAAGCTCTCGACGTGTGTCGCACGTCATTCCAACGCAACGGGTTAATAAATTGAAGATTGCAACATCATACGAATTCCAAAATTTCTCAGTCGAAGCATGCGATTAAACACTCTTGACGTCTTTTGTAACCTTGTCACCTTTGTTGCGAAAGGTGGAGCGTCTTCCTCTTGACTCTCGTCTTCGAGAACGAAATTCGAGTCAAAGGCCCGCCGACTCTGTTACCGTCTCCTCGCTCCGTTCGTATCCTGCTCGAAAAGGAGGATTTTTCAGCGCACCGAGCGAGCAAGGTAAATGAAACGTCGAACCGAGACAGAGGAAGTGTCTAGGCAACGCGAAGTCGAAAGTGCGAAAAAGCGGGAAGCCAGGCAGGGAGGGAGGAGTTTAACTCGGTGAAACGCTTTCGTTTCAGAAACAATTTCCAACGAGCCGGTCCCGGGGAAGACAGTCAGTCGGAGCCGGTTGCTTGCCGGCTCGCACGTGCGAACGGTCAAAGCTTTGAACAGCTCGTCAGCGAGCTCGCGGCAGCGAACCTCTCAGCCAAATACGTGAGATTTCTAATGAGTCGGCCGAACGTGAACGTGAACTTTCGAGCGAACGAGCGAGCTCGCGGAAACCCGGTTTGCCCGGAGGGCGACCTTTCGAGGCTGTTGCGAATAATTCGCGCGTTTTCTTGCATAAACTCCGGCGCGCCGGCAGGAGAGGCTCTGCAAGATACATTCGCTCGAATCGCGGGCGAGTTTAAAGCGCGGAGAAACTCTTCCGCGGCCGAGGATCGCACGGAATTGCCGGTTTTCGAGGCACGTTGCTCGAGAGAGCGACCGGCATTACCGTTATTTTCAGTTTACGAACTCTTTTGAGCACGATTTTCTTACGTTTTTCACTTTTGTTTCGGGTATCCTCGTACGCGTTTCGTGTTTTCTAATTTCAACGATTAGATTGCACATATTTATGTATTTTTGAAAAATTTCAAATCCACGGTACGTGCACGTAGATGAATATGATGTTTGACGAATGAAATGAATTTCTCTCATCGTATTCGTGAAAATATAGAACAGCGATGAACACTCCACACTCCGATTATTACCGATGAAACAAAATCCTAAGTGTATTCTCGTTTCGCCTACTGAATATTAAAACGCGTGCTTCACTTTCGATATTTCGTACATTTTTCGTTATTATTCCTGAAAATTTACACACGACATACTCAATCAAATTCTAAGCTTATGTACGTCTGTAACAAAAACGAATGACCATCTCTCTCTCTCTCTCTCTCTCTCTCTCTCTCTCTCAGGCGAAATCACGTTACTCCGTAATTCGTTGCTCTACTCTAAAACTTTCCATCCTCTCGAATCTTATATTTCCAATAGAGCGAAATCAGTGTTATTTGCAATAAAATCAGGTTGCTTCGCCGGTGAAATCACAGCGATACGGCCGGCATAAAGAAGCCGGAAGCAAAGTGTGTGATTGAGACAGTGCACGGTGGCGGAAGTGACGGCAAGATTGCGCGGCGCTCAATACAATAAATCGGGCAGGATGCACTCTCGGGGTGGTTTGCTCGGCGGTGGTGAGCCGCTGCAGCATTTCGAAGTGAAAGGGGGGAGGGAAAGAAAGAGAGAGAGAGAGAGAGAGAGAGAGAGAGAGAGGAAAAGCAAGAAGCCGAGCGAGTCGCTGCCTGGCTCGGATAAGCCATAAATAAACGAGCACACCCGGTATAAGCGGGAAACGTTTATGGCGGCCGCATACACGGCGTATAGAGCTCTCTCGCCAGTCAGCCTAGACACGAACTACTTTAAAGTTGCACGTTCCTAGATCTAACGTTGGTTCGCCGCATTCTCTGCTACGTTCACGCGTTTCTTTTTTCTTCCTTTCTTTCTTTCTTTCTTTCTTTCTTTCCTTCTTTCTTTCTTTCTCCTTTTCGTTCCGCGAAAACGAAACACTTCGACGAACTAGAAACCACGAAGATCATTTTTAGCGAATTAAAATTACTGGGTGATCTATCGAACTAAACTTGGAGAGAAGTCGTACAATTTTGGACGAAGGGATCTGGCGTAACTTCGTAGAAAAGGATCATACGACGGTCTACTTAAAGCACGAAGCTTCTACTTTGACAACGTGGTTTCGCAAAAATTGCTCGCAAAGTTTAAACGTTAAAAAATTGTTTCTATGACTAATTTTACTATGATTTCAAAGATTTGAAGATTTTCTCTTTATAATGAACCGTGTATGATTTATTGAACATGGAAAACAGGATTAGATGACGTAGTGTTGGGATTTCTTGAATTTTTCCCTGGCATTCAACGTTTAATGAAACGAAAAGATATGAAAAAAGAAAAGACTCACTTAGCAAGTTTTAAGTTTAAACGTAGTGAAGAGGAAACTTTAGTCTTTAAAACGATGATAGAATCTAGTTATGAAAAAAATTTTTTTAATGTTCTTACACGCGCTAAAATTTTTACGACTTCCACGCGGAAAGTATCCTAACTTTTCCACCCAGCCTGCGTGACGTAAAATCATCTACGAAAAAAGGAAACAAAGTTCAGAAGCGTCAAAGTAGAAGTTCCTCGCTTTGAAACGGGATCAATTCTAGTGGATCGTTCAATGGTCTTTCTATTTTTGCGGAATTATCTCAGTTTGAATTATCGACAATTTATCACTTGACGTTGGCACAGTGTGTTCTCGCGTTGGAATTCCGACTTTACCACAAGTATGTTTTACTTGTTAATTGGAAAACGATATTTTTCCCGACCCGCGGAGAACGTAGTTTTGTTATAACGGAGAGAAGTTCGGATCGTTTAAACCTCGAACTAAGATTCGTAGAACGAGCGAATAGATCGCGTCGAACTTTAGACAGCGATATTTTAGACAGCAAAATTGGTAAGCTCTATTATGAAATCTAACTGCAACAGAAGCTCCTCATAGAATTGATTCGGAAGTTTAATTGAGAGTAAAGTTGGCTTAAATTGAAGTTTACCCTCATTGAATGCGATGCTTCAAATCCACAAAATATTTGCGCGGGAGGAATAACAGCGCCATTTTATCAGACGTTAGGATGGATTCGAGTGATTGGAAAATATAATATGGGAAGTGAACGATATATTTTGTTTCTCGATGAACAACTTTGTAATAATACTATGTAATAATATAAGCTATATTATGTAATAACATAATAATAATAATAACAATAGTACTATCAATATCGCTGATCAAGAGTTGAAAGCTTTACATCATTAGCATTTACATCATTAGTATATGTATATGCGCGATTTTCATAATCGTTATCACCACTATCACCAGAGCGTATATATATATTACAATTTTCATGATCGTTATCATTAGAATATTTACAATTTTCGGCCGAGCAGTTATATTATTTTCAAGGCTACTCAAAAAGTTCAGAAACAGAGCACTTCGCGTCTGACAAAATTGGCAACAAAATTAAAGCGAAAATTAGCTGTAGAAATTATTGAAGACAATATAAAATTACTGAAAATACCAAGGGAAACACGAAAAGTTACAAAATGTCCATTATTGTCATCGACGTTTACTGAACAGAATACGTTTCTTATTTTACTTTTGGAAAACTTTCCACTTGAATATAACGAAAGAGAAATTGGCGATAAGGGCATTATTATTCATTCTCCCTTACGACGCGAATTGGTTAATTCGTCGAAACTGGTCACCGTTCTGTCGTCGAAGAATTAACGGGTCGATTTTTACGCGTTCTCTCCGTTGAAAGGAAAAGAAAGAAAGAAAAAACAATGCGCGAGTGGCGATCCACTCGGGGAACAGGACTCAGCAGAACAAGCAAAGCGGCTAATTTTTCGCTTCCGCGCATTTCATATTCTACAGCGGCGATTTGAAGCCCGGTTGCGGCAATATCGTTTCCGTTATTATTGAACACGGATACGGACGGGGGATAAAGCCCGAATGAAATTTCTGCGGGACGAACGCTCGTTGAACGGGCGGCTCGTTGCGCTTTTATCCAGCGCGCAACATTCCCCGACAGACAACGTTTCCATTCATACCCGATAATAACAATTTCTTGCGGCGCGATTGTAATTGAATTTTTAATAACGCTTCGCGATCCTCTCCCCGCGTCTTTTCTTTCTTCTTTTCCTATTTTTTTCTCTCTTGTTTCAGCGCGGCCGTTGGCTCGCGTTATTTCTGTTATTACCTTTATTAGCTCAACGAAGATCGGTTCTAATCGCGGCGCGCGCGCGGGGGGCCTGGCAAAGAAAGAGAGAGAGAGAGAGAGAGAGAGAGAGAGAGGGGTTCGTCCGGGAGAATAATTCGAAACGATGGCGCGGATGCGGGATGAAACGAAAACTTTCATCGTTTACATTCACTCGCCAGTTTTATCGCGATTATATCCGCGTGGATATCCGGCGGCGCGGTTTCGCCAGGCTTTTATGAATTTTCACTTCGTTTTCCGCGGATTTCTTGCGCCGTGAGTTGCTCTCACCTTTTAAACTCGTTCCCCTCCTCACGGGGAGCTGCACGCGACAAGAACCGTAAAAGTCGTCGCATAATTTCGCGTAATCGGGCGCGGCTCGATGAAAGTTTCTTCGTTCAGCGAGAACAACAGAGCTACTCGTTCTCCACCGCTCCACCCCGCCGGGCCTGTTTCTTTTTACCTTGTTACCGTCGTTCACGACGATTGTGAACTCAGGGGGGAAGAGAGGGGAAGGAGAGGGATGAAATTAAACGAACGAGAAGAGAACCAGGCAAGAAAGTTTCCCCGGGCTTGATTTTTAATCGTAGAATAACCTCTCGGCGACGCGACGCGACGCGACGTCTCGAAAAATACATCACGTTTCGCGGACGAGTAAACGGTTTCGCCTGGGATCGTGGGAGAATCTAAACTGCGTCAGCGATTTTCAAGCTTCACGCTCCGACGCCGATTGCTCTTCTTTTGGCTCTTGGAAGAGCGGATTAAGTTTGCCACGCCGAGAAAGCACGATGCTATTGCGACGGGTCAAGCCGGAGGTTTAGGTTCGAAACGATTTCCTTTTCCTAGAAGAAGAGAAGTAATCATTAGATTTACCGTCGATGCTCAGAGTAAAATTCGCCACCTTCCTCCGGCGCGCCTTCGTCGTAAAAATGATTCTCAATTAATCCCCTGGCGTCCTTTAATTTCGAAACAACGTTAATTAAAAAAGTTGGCTGGATTTAAACGCAACAACGCTCGCGACTGGTGGAATCCAGAGCTCCCGACGGAGTCATCAATTTGTCACTGTCGGTTCGCAGTTGAGCTCGCTATACAGTTCGCAGTCAATGGCGTCGCTTTATTATAGAGGACCAATCGCCAATGGGTACTTGGTTATGCTCGTTGAGCTGTTGCACGAGAGAGAAATAAAAGAAGGTAATCGAGACTCGCGATCTCGGCAGGGCGCGACTGAGCTGTGGTCGCAAAGCTTCAACATCTCCGCGAAACGATAAATTTTAATTACTCCCGAGAAGTGGCGGCGGACGATGATTTTCTCCTATGGCAGCTGGTTGTAAAAACTCACGAGCGGATTATCGGATTTAAGGGAGCGGCACGCATTCTGCCCCGACTACGACGAAGATTTTTATCACCGGTGGCGGTGCGATTTCATCGATCGTGAAGAAGAAGAAGAAGAAGAAGAGAGAGAGAACGAGGACGTGGGAGAAACAACGACGATCAGCGAGAAAAAGAGAAAAAAAGAAACAAGGGAATGAAACACAAAATGGCGAACGAGCTGTGTCGGTGGTTAAGGAGAAATGCAAAAATAATCATCACCCTGGTTTCTTTGTACGATCGGCGATCGAGGGTTTCCTAGCCACACGGATTAAAATTAAGCAGACTCACGCGACCACTTTCCCCCGTCACGATATTACGCGCCTTCGGGAACTGTATTATCGAATTAAAGCGGCAACGATTCGACCGACGAATGCAAGAAAAATCACGGGAAATCGCGTGACGGGAGTAACGACCGGCGTGTTAATTGTAATCCGACTCGAGTCTATTGCTCTTCCTTCTCGCTGCGATTTCTTTTGATTTATCGACGGACTGCCCGGTGATTGATGGAGGGACCTGTTCATTTCGTGGGGAATTACTCGTTGAAACTTTCAAGTTGGAATTCTTCCGTTTTTCTCTCTCTCTATTTCCCTTCTCTCTCTCTCTCTCTCTCTTTTGCGCTGGTAATGATTGGGAAAAGTAATCGATCGAGCGATATTCGAAAAGGAGAAACGAAAACTCTTAACTGGCAGGAGGGCGGTGGCGGCGGCGGCGGCAGGGGGGGGGTGAATTTGTTCGCGGAAATGGAGTTGCGTGGCCGCGATACAGGATTCTGGTACAAATAGAAGGCCGAATCGCGGGATCGACCGAGTCGAAATCACGTGAGGGTGTAAACTGCGAGGTTGTATCGTCGTCGATCGGCAACGGCGATGGTAATGGGCGAACGATTAATGCGATATTAATCCGACGTTACGTGACTAGTTGAAGTAGCCCTCGTGTGTACGATGGCTGGTATCGATCGACAATTGTCTTTGCACTGGGCGCATTCGCGCGTGTAAGAAATTCAGCAGCCATTATCGACGATGGCTGCGGGGCGGCCCGTATGTGCACACGCGTACACGTGAGCACGATACAATATCGACGAAGGGATTAACGAAACGGTACGTCGAGGCGGAACACTTGATGGAGAAACGGCAATTTATTCCGAATACGTTACGTGTAGCCGATGCAATTGCATGTGCAACTTCTGTCGGTCGTGTTCTTGCGGGTATTTGTTACTTCGCGTTTGTTCACTGTGGTTTACGTGCAACGAGGGTACAGATCGGTTGGAACGTTGAATCATTGAATGAACTTTTTGCGTTTGTGTCGCTGCCTGTATTGTACGAAGAGCATTGCACACGAAAGAGAGAGAGAGAGAGAGAGAGAGAGAGAGCGAATGGATTCCGAATCTTTCCCAGAGTTTCCACATTTTCGTAGAATTCGAAGCTTGAACTTTCAGATTTAAAAAGTACAGCTGTGAGTTTTATCACATGTGCTGTAGAATTTTGACGCATGAAGTCGGTCGAAAGATTTCGTCAGAGGTGAAATACGTAATGTATAAATACTTTTAAATCGTTAAAACAACGTGACACAGTGATAAAGAACAATTCATTGACGAACAGGTAGACAGGTTGAGTTCCGTAGGAGTTGAAACGTATGCACGATAAATATTGGCACACGATAAACACCACGGTAGAAATATACAGTTCGTACTTTCGAATGAATCATGCTAAATGGACTTTGCCATTTCAGAGAAGGAAATCTCGCAGGTTACCTCTGTGCATTATCATAATACGCAAACGGGCTGGAAATTAATTGTTCAAATTGATTGCTCGTTAATGCAAAGAACCGTCTGGCGCCGCGGTCGGTGCCGTTCAGCGAGTTGCCGAAGAAATTAATTGCACGTGTTATTAATGAATTAAATACTTACGGAATGTTTCAATCGCGCGGCAAAAACAATATCGGTATCGTGCCGTTAATTAACAAGAACGTGTTAAAGCGTGTAACGAATAAACGCGTCGGGCTACGCTTTGTTCGCATCAGCGGGAAAACCGGCGACGACGTTAAATACAACCGCGGAAATAACCGCGGCAATTTCATACAAACAGCCCGCGAATTGGAATCTTGTCACACGGAAAAGAGACTCGATTAGATCGGTTTTGTTAATTGGTTGAAATCGTTATTCGCTCTATACGCTCCGCGACTATATACGCGAAGAACCCATCTGAACATCGGAATAATTAATAATAGCAACGAGACGCGTAAAACTATTTTTCGCGCGTTGGAAAACACACGTACGTACCTTGTCGTAGAAATCGTAATTAACGTACCGCGATATTTAATACACGATCAAAGGGATTCGTCATTGTTCGTCAACGTGCGACGTGAGGAAATAAATTTTTACACGAAGGATTGGTAAAAAATTTTACTCGACTACGTGAAACCGTGGAAAGCGCGTGAAATCAGGAAATCAACGTTATCCACACTTTGCTTCGTTTCGCTTTGTCTTCACATCTCGTTCCATTTTGCAACTTTCGCTTGATAAATAAATCTTATCGATTCTTCGATTCGGTTCTCACTCTTCTTTTTTTTATTAGTTGGCTCGTTTCTTTTTTTTTTTTTTTTTTTTTTAAATAGATATCTTAAAATGTAACTAACTTCATTATAAACTGCAAATTCATTCTGTAATTTGATACTCGTTCAAGATTGTTTTAAAAAAAGGAAATGCCCGATCTCATTAACGATCGTTTGCTTGGCGTCGATATCAAAGTGGAGAATCAAAAAGGAACATATTTTACAAGCACTATGAAAAGAGGGTGGGGGACTCGTAAAAAATTATCCGATGTATATGGCGAAAAAACTTTGAAACTTTGTCAGAATTCGTTTGCTATATTTCAATACTGACGAGGATATCCGATCGTTCTTGGAACTTTTCCCTTGTTTCAAAAGATAAGAACTTGCTCGAAAGATCGCAAAATGTATCGTCCAACAAAGTTTTCGTTTACCGCGAAAAATTCGCACGCAGTTCACTTTTTGGCCACGATCTAATGACTTCGATACTTGCTATCATTCTGTTGGAAACAGTCTCTCTTTTTTTACTCGCGTAAAAATGTTCCGCGCAAGGTAATTTTACGTATCGTTGCAAATTCTTGGCCAATTCCCGCGCGCAACAAATCTTCGCACGCGGAGGACTTTATTCCGCAATTTCAACTTATTTCTCGGAGAAAAATTCGTGACGCGATTACCTGGGGCAGGGGAGGGGGGAGCGCATTCCGCGTGATAACGACGCCGTATCTCCACGGTCCCGAGGAGCATTCCACAAAAGGCGCAAAGAAACGCGCACCTAGGAGAGCGTGAAAACGTGCTCCTCCCGGTGAGAAACAGAAAGAAACGTTGGGATTACTTTGTCGTCGTTAAAACGTGTCGCGACACCCTGAAGAACGTGTAAACGCCCGCGTTAACGCGGCTGGTCCGCGGTGGAAATAAATTAAACGAAACGCAGCCACGTATTTTGAGTCGTTATCGGCACGGTGTTTGGGGCCGCATACGCGTGCACACGTCCCGATTGCATCGAAATTTATCTCCAACGACCGTGATTAATACCACTGGCCTCACGGCCGCTATATATCACGCGTAATGATGTAATAACCGGTCTGCACTTTCGAGCGCCGAGCTCTTTCTCTCCTCCTTCTTATCCCCTTCGCCCTTATCTTTGTCCGTTGTTAATAACAGCGAAAGAAACCGTTCCCTGTATGATAAATGAGAGCCACGGTCCCCTCTTGGTTCGGTTGTATTAAATAAACATCGGCGTCGAATCGAAAAGTTAACGATTTGCATGAACGAGTCTCGTTCTCTTTTTGTTTCACATTTTTTTTTTTTTAAGTCCCGCGGTGTGTGAACAATGTTACGACGAGATACTACACATTCTCAGCATTGACGACCGAGATCGAATATCCCATCGATTTCGCAGCGATTCTTGATCACACGTGTAAAATATCAAACTTAACTCTTCGCCCTCAAAAATATTCTTTTCTATCATCTATTCAGCAATTTCATTACGAAATAGTGAGCAAAGTATCACTTCAAATGAAATGACATATCATTGGAAGTAATCATCCTGTTTATATGGTATTTAGCATAAAATTTTGTTGACTTCGTTTAAAGCAATCATCAGGTATATAGAAATTCATGAATACATAATTTCCATCTCTTGAGAAATTTCCTTCGTCGTTTTATAAATTCTCGTACGAAGCAATAAGAAGTTTAGTTTTTGTGAATTATCCCGAATCATTCGAATAATAATTCGATGACTGTGAGTGTCAACTGTCTCTATCCTCGAGAATTTCTTCTTTCGAAATTTTATTATTCCTCTTAAGTCGTTATATTATATTATATCATACACCACATCTACGTTCGTTATAATTATCAGCAATTATAAAGAAAACTTTATATTTTTAGTTGTTAGCTAAGTTTATATAATGTCCCCTTACAGAGAACAATCGAATACGAAGGATTAAAGTAACGTAACGCGGGAAAGGACCTCACGAGTACGAAATTACGAACGTCGTTAATCGAAATTTCTCCGGAATCGCACGGAATAACGAAGTCACTCTCGACAACCCGAACGAGATTTCTACCTAGCCAATAACATTTATGGATGATCCCGAGACGTTCCTATTGAATGTAACGAGATAATTACCGGTCCGTGACCTGGTCGGGATCCATTCATTATCGAAGGTCGAACGATTCTTTTGTGTGGCCCTCGAATCGACCGGAACAATGAAGTTTTAAAATGCGAGCTCAGTCCTTACGCCGCGTCGGCCCGCCAGTTGTAATTACTTCGCTCGATAAATGTTTTCAGAAGGTTGGCAACGAGGGTTGGAAAAGTGGTAGTACTTTTTTTTTATGTTGAATCCTCGTTTCCCCCTTTCGCCGATGGGATACGTATAACGCGTGCATCTGGCTGTGTGTATGTGTGTGCATACGTGTGCGCGTTTTGTTTTTAAAACCATCATCCTGCAAACCCTTCGGCCACCCCCTTTTTTCTTTCGTCCGTTTCTTTCTCATTCCTCTTGCTGCTCTTCTTCGTTCGTTCCTCCACACCTCTCTCTCATCCCCCCCTTTTTCTTCCTGTAGCTACCTTCGAGCACCTTTTCTAACGACACGGTCGCGCACGTACGCGGGCGTACGCTACTTTCATGAATTATATATTCGGTTTTACTTACCGGTTCGTATAATTTCCCATCGTTAAATTGCTCGCGCGCATAAACTTTATTACTTTTCAGCGCAAGCGTGTCCTTTCCCGCGGCCTCGATGTTTCATTGCCCGGTCTGTACACAGCTGCGTCGCAATGAACGCCCAGTTTGTTTTGCGACGCGAAAGACGCGATAATTATTACGAGGGCAAAGGAAGGGCGGCGGAATTATTGCTAGAAAATTGCAAGCAGGTGCGACGATCCGTACCGGGCGTTCGTAATTACGTTGACAATTGTAATCCCGTTGAATCCGCTACTATTCCCTCTCGGACGAATCATCGAGCGCTTCGTCTTGGTAACACGGTTACCTACCTCTGCTCCTTCTTTCCTTCTTTCCATCCCCTTCTTAATTCTGCTTTATTGTTTTGTGCATTGCTCGATGAAAAAAAACGCAGCTCCAGGAAGGAGTCCGCTCTTTCTCTCTCGATTTGCCGACGCTTTGTACCCGGTTACCTTTCGCAGACATCGACCTTGTTACTCGAAAAGTTTCGCGGAATTAAAAGGAAGTAGTACGCAGCCAGACCGTGTGCTCTTTGTCCACGAAGTAACTCGTCCTTCTCTCTCTCGAACCGTGATTCGAGCGTATCTTCTGTTGTGCGCTTGTTAGCGGTACACAGTCGCATAAACGGTATGCATCCGTTCGATTCGTGCGTCAAGAATCTGTTTCGTTTGCCGTTCTCTGTTTCACAATTGAACGTTTAACTACTGGTAACTAACTTTAATCAACAGACCTCATCTTCCGCCTCTCTGTGTATGTGTGTGTGTAACGTAGATGCAAGTTCTTTTCATTTCATTAAAAAAAAAAAAAGAAAACAGTAGTAACAACTTTATTCCATTCGAGGGAAACTTTCAATTAAAACTTCAGTGTCGCATTTAAGATTAAAGATGAGAATAAACATGTTTTCCAATTTATTCATTTCGAAGCGCGACCTTCAATGGCAGAGATGGAGAGACAGGGACACAAAGAGACAGAGTTCGAAAAGAGAAATCGTGCAAACGTTCAGGTCGAAATAAAAAAGAAAAAAAAAAAGAACTTTCTCGTCTCCGCAGACTTGGCCGTCAATGGCAAAAAGCGGCAAAACTCGGAATGTAGTTAAAGACAGTCTCCTCTTATTTTTCTGAGAATCTCCTTCCTTTACCCTTCTATCGTTGCTATGGTTTATCTCCGGCAACGAACACTAACTACACGCTTGAAAAATCCACCATTTCTTGCTGGCCTCTGCTATTTTCTCACGTCCACGGAGCAGATCACTGTCTGACGGAACAAACGAGCCGTGCATTATTTTCACGAGATGGCCACGTATTTCCCCAAAGATGTCAGGCAACCATTATCCTCGTCATTCTTTTCTCTCCTTTCACCCTCCCGTAGTTTCTTTCCTCCGCGTCGCGAGTTACACCCGGCGACTTTCTACGCGTCCACTTTTAACGTTATAACGACCAGCTATTTCTCGGGAGTAACTTTTATCAAGGGTTGGCAAGAATTTACAATCGCAGCAACGACACCGATCCTTCATTTTCTGAGTTTTTCCCCGAACAGGGAAAAGTCAGTTGAACTATAGTGTCTTTTTTTAAAATTCAATTATATTCCTAATTATATATGCAATTATGCAATTGGCCTGTGAATATCGTGATTTTTCACAGATATTCAGTGTTGATGGTACAAGAGTACTACAGTCAGTTACGAATCGTGGATGTCGCTCCAACCTAGCGTTGGCAAATCAGAATTCGAATTTGACCACCTAGAAAACTCCAAACAAACAAGGTGGACCCTTAAATTTGTATAAATTTGGATCAGCGCGTAACTCGAGAACGAAGATGTTCAAGCTGTTGCTTAATTTTCGAATTAACTTTTCGTTCAACATCGATCTCTGTTCGCCACTGCGAATTTCATAGTAACCTAATCGGTCGTCCGATTCGAGTGTCGAAGAGTGAACATCGAAAGATCGCTTTCGAGAAAGGTACGCCGCGTCGTCCGCTCGCACATTCCGCGAGTACTCGCGATGTGAAGTTGCTTTTTTTTCAATTCGGTGGATAGCAGGGATTCCTCGTTTGTTTCGCGAACATACTTTCGGCGGTGGCATAACTTCGCAGTGAGATAGGCGGATGGATGTTTTCGAGGTGACGTGGGGAAATGCGCGCGCGAAATCGGCCCGTTTCGCCCCCGGGGACAGGAGCGACAGGAGGCGGCGTCGAATTTTGTAAATTTTCGGAATACTTTGAATTTCACGCGGCAAGGAATGCCGCAAATTAAAACCTTGCGCCGTTTTAGCGGCGGCGCTCATCGAAATCGCGAGAGGGGAAAGGACGGAGGAGGGGAAAGGGGGGAAGGGGGGTCGCCCTCGCGTTAGAAAACGAAATAGCTGCGGCACTGGCGCGGAATGTCGCGAATTTCTGAAATTCTCCCATCATTTCCCCGGGACAATGTCACGAATTAAAAGTTTCCGCGGGAAACGTTCCGGCTCATATCGTTATACCTCGTATTGGAAAAGTAAAGTAAAGGTAACCGCGACGATGGCACGCAATTTCGCCCGATCCTTTGAGCAGGCCGAAACTCTCGAGCAATTACGGTCGATACTCCCGACTGACGCTTTCTGCTGTAGGGCCTCTCCTCTTACACAAGCCGCCGTTTCGAAACACTACGAACTTTCGCTGCACTTTCCTTTTGTTTCATTGAAATCCCATTTTTTACTTTGGTAACTTTGGGAATAACGATAATTGCATCAGATTCTCGCAAATCAAATTGATAGATCAATTTACGTAACACATTGAATAGGAGACACGAATGTTTATTTGCTATTGGAACTCTGATAAATCCACAGTACGTAGATATTGAAGCTTGAAACTTGTCTGAATGCATCTCGCGTGGAATTCCTTTCGAGCATCTTCTTCGATCAATTTGATCAACGAAACCTCGTAAAAATCTTCAGCTTCGAAATCGAGTCACTCAGCAAGGAATGCCGCGAAAGTCAATTTCTTCGATTCGTTTAAACGATCGTTTGAAATAACACGAAATGTCGTCCGATGTCTCTTGATATTCTCCATCCAAAATTTACCTCCGTTTTACGAGCGTCTGAGAAAAAACAAAAAAAAAAAAACGGTCCATACATCCCCGTAGAGTAACAGAGATCAGATCTTACGATCAGATCGATCGCGGAGTGTCGGCAAAATATTAATCGTTCCGCAAAATCCACCGGGGGAGCGAGATCCCGGAAGAGATAGGGGTTACGCGAAGCCAGTTGGAGATCGGAATCTCGGCGGTGTTTCGCTGGTCGAAAAATCGCACGGATAGCTGGTGCTCACGAGCTGGTGCTGTCGTGTCTGAATCAGATAACGGTGTAATTGGCCTTTATCGTGGCTGGACGCGCATCAGCGAGTCCCTCGTTCGTTCTGTCGTGTTGCCTGCCGGCCGAGCGCGAGCTGCGTTCCCTTTCCTCCTATCCCTCTTTAACCCTTTCGCTCTCTTACGCAACCGGTTGCCACCGGTACACCCCGTCGTGGTGCGCGTTACGTTAATTAGCATAGATAATGGAGCGGCCTGGCCGCGGAGTGCACGCGTGCACTGCCCTTATGGCACGCTTTTGGACAAAAGCGGCCGAGAAACAGCCGGATAAGTGGAACGAGTCGGTACACGGCCAGCCAGCCAGCCAGCCAGTCAGATAAGTGGATCGGGAATGCTACTAGTGCGGACGGTCATTCAGAACCGGTTGCCTGTTTCTCTGTGTGTGTGTTGTTCCCAAGGTTACAGCAACCGGAAGAACCTTCGAGCTTACAATTACTCACTGAGTAATGGATATTATTCTATATAGTTCGCGATTGTTTCGCCGGGAATGGAACTTTGATACAACGTAACGTAACCGGGGAAGTTTTTACGCGGGTTTTACCGTTTGTTAATAATGCGGAATTCATAGAGGGATTTACGGCTAGATTAGACCCCGAATGTAATTAAAGAAGAAGGATCTGTGCTAGGCGGTTTGTTTCATCCACTTAATGTTTGCGAGTGTTCGTTCGTATGTTGGAACTTTACAGCAAATGCACGGATATATTTGCAGTGATACTGATACGAATGGTGATGTATTATGTTATTATATCGTCTTTATCATTCACTGCGATTTGCGAGTGAAAACTAGACGTTGTACTTTCAGTTGTTTAATTGGCAGTGGAATTAATTATCCACGTGTTGTTCAGCTTTGAAATAGAAATTTATCACAAATTTAAAAAAATACGGGATTCCTTAACGGCTAGACCCCCGTTGCTGCATCCAATTATATTTGTCATGCATAGTCATGGATTATTTCTGCTTCCGATTATCCAGGAGGATGTCAAAGGTTACGAGGTTGGGAAACAACAGAGATCATATCGTCAAGCTAGAAAGCGAAGCTTCTGGGAAACTGCTTTTAATTTGTCCTTATGGTACATTTCGTTTATTGTGAAAGCTTCATTTCGTCGGTAGTAAGAATCTTGTTTCCTATCTCTTCCTTCTTTAAGGCCATTAACCTTAATGAAACACTTTAAACGCGTTTTCCCACTCGCTTGCTCGTATCAGCTCGATCAAGCCCCATTAAAAATTCATACGTTTACGCTTGGTAAGTCTTTCTTTTCTTAAAAACCAAAACTCGACTCGATTGTTCGTGGTCTCTCGTTGATCGAACCGTTGATTTTGTTCAATTCTAGAAGCGAATTCGAATCGTGTACATTTAATATGACAATTTTTCGTCAACTCTTGTCATTAACAGGGGCGATCTCTCCCCGTGTCTATTCAGCTGGCTGACGACTCGCGTCAAATCTCGTTACAACGTACGAACCATAGACTGTATAATATTCAATCCAGTGCTGCGCTATTATGGGACGGTATTAAACCCATTACTGGTTCCGCATGGTTACATTTAATTATATTTGTTGCGCCAGCTGTAACGCAATTACAATATTGCAAATTATAGGAACGTACTAGTAATTAATTTTCACGCAGGTACGAAATGTTTTACGATATTACAAATTTACCGCGTTATTTGCCGTCGTCGCGCGTCGTTCACACACCGCGTGAACACAATAATCTACGCCATAATCCGAGCATCGTAATCGACTGTGAAAACGCGGCTCGAATAATTATTTCGACGCAGAATACTGCTAACTTTCGGTAAACGTTTCCCATTGCTGGGTGTACAAGCGAGCCGTTGTGTCTTGTTTTCCGCGTTCTTTACGACCTGATAGCTCGCCCGGGTGCCGATAAATTTTCGGCCAGCTATTACTCCGTCGGGCATTAAACTAAAACCTCGACATTAGGAAATTCCCAGAATCGGGCAGCCGAAATGTTAAACAGGGTAAATAGCCGAGCACACTCGATAGGAACAAAAACCGCGTTGCTATTGCATTATTACGATTATTGACAGTCCTGCGGCAACGAGGCGACGCGACGCGATTTCGAGATCCTCAATTATCGTTATACGTGCACGGTATTGGTCGAAATTTTGGGTATACGTTTCGCGTGTTTTATGCGGCAGTCATTCAAGTATTTCTGAGAGTTAAGCTTGTTTGACAGTGTTTTGGAAAATGTTATCGAATGTCGAATTTCTGAGCAATCGAAATGAGAAACTCGAAATATATCTTTAATTTCTACCCAATTGTTTACTATGACCTTGGTACATTTTCTGAATATCGATAATGATTTCCTTCAAATATTTCAGCACTTGGAATGTTTTAGTATATTCTTTATGTTTTATATTTTAGTATATTGCTTATCCATCGTTTGTTTTTATTCCAACCAAACAATCAGAATTAATGCACAACGAAATATTAAACTTAAGTATGAGATTCAAATATATATATCAAGAGTGCAAACTTTTGGCCAGTATTGTACAAAATTTTCATGAATCTTTGAATTTGCAATTTAAAAAGGAAAAACGAAAAGTACCATTCGCCATTGCTGCAGGATCTAACAGCTTGAAATGTCGACAAATTCTCATCGAGTGTTCGAATACTTTTACAATACCAGTGTATACTCGTGTCGCTGCAGTTTTCGACACAGGTATGCATGTGTATTCGAGCGAATTTTTCTACGAATTTCATTAATTCCCGCTGCGCTACGTACACGGCGTTTCCGTTGCTGAAATTCAGGTTACCGTTCCCTTTGCTTTTGAAACCGACCACAGATAAGTAGAACGAGGACAGTAGCGGTCAGCCAAGCAGATAAGCGACCGGGACAGTTGAGAATCGATTGTACATCTAAACTTAACCAAGCGTGACCCTTTTGTTGTTTCAACGGGGCACGAGTAACGTCGAAAAAGGTGAATAATTACGTACGTGAAAATCGTGCGAGTTACTGGCCTGTCGTCGCGATAAGTTAAGTGAAATATAGGAAGATAAAACTGATTAATGCGCGCAAAGGAATAATTTCATTAATCACGGGGTAAGAAGAAAAAAAAGGGATACGAGGTTAATGTTAAATAAAATTTGGAAAAAGGATTAGTCTCTCTCTCTCTCTTTCTGTGTGTATGTGTTACGTGCAATGTAATACGGCATAATGTAAAATTCCGTATCGCGGAATTAAATTATTATTCCTAATGGAAGGATACGAGTGCGCGCCCGTTATTCGAACAAAATTACCGGCTGTGCACGCTTAATATTAATAATGAGGCTGGCTGGTTGGCAAAGGTAAATGGAACGAATGGAGTTTTTCAACCGGATGGAACTGACTATTCGAATGATGCGCAAACAACTTTGAATTACCGTTTCGCGTAGTAGCGCAGCTAATAGTCGCGGCCAGCCGGTAAACACACATACACACACACACACACACACAGCGGATTGCGAATAATTACTTTTCGCGATAATTTGCTTTGTTACGTTTTAATCGAAACAATAATCGCTCTATCGTTAATGCGCCAGCATGGGCCTGTTTACGCTTTAAGTTAATCCCGCCGATTAATTACACGACGATGGAAGAAAGAAATCACATTTTCGAAATTGAGGCTCCGGGATATTATCGTGTTGGCAAATTCGGAAAATTCGTTGCACCGCAGATATGGAAAGCTGACTTAAATACAGACAAACTCGCACGAACAGCGTCTTTATCAATCTCTCTCTCTCTCTCTCTCTCTCGAATTCGCTCGACGAAGGATAATTCATTCTCGGGATAATTGTAAATCTTCGTCTCGGAGGACGAGGAACGATCTTTAATCCAAATTTACGCGTTTGTCTCCCCGTTATCCAGCATCGCCGGCGTGGCAAATCTTTACGAGCGAGCGTTGAATTGTCGATGCGAGTCGACGTGAAAGCTCGGTGAAAAGCTCGGTGGAAAGAAAACCATGCGACCTAGAGCCGAAAGCGTTTGCCCACGGGCCGAATCCTCCTCGTTCGATCGAACTGCTCGTGCGTTGTTACGCGAAGGCCAGCTGAAATTCCACGCGCAAAGCCGCGATCTGGAACAGCGCCTCGTTCGCCAGAGGCGCGCGCGGTCAACTTCTTACGCGCGCTGCATTGTGCTCGTATTTTCGAACGCCCCGGACCTGAACGTGCTTGAGAAATACAATGAGGTACAATACTCCGCATTCGCTCGCGCTGGAACCTCATATCCAAAGTTATGTTGGAAACAAATTCTCCGGGGATGCCTTAACGTCGTGTCTATTATTGTATCGCGATGGAATTACCAGGCTATTGGGATTCGAATCGATAACAAGAACTTTTAATGTCGCACGGACGATGTTACTGTCGCTGTACGTGTAAGAAAGCTTCTTGATCGTTTGATGACGATGTGCACAGTATCCTTAAATTTAACGGTGGGAAGATTGGTTCACATGCTTTAGAATAATTGGTACCCTTCGTTTATGGACGTCTTTTTATTAGATGACACACGCTCGGTTACTCTACTCGCGAACTGACTTATCGACTCGAATCCGAGATTGGAACAAGCGAATTCTGATTGTTGCTTTTCCTGGAGCTTTTAAGAAACCTCGCCAAGCCGTTTTCAGGCTTTAACAAATTAAATTGCCTTGAATTGCGTCGCTTACTCCTCGCGCTCGTAACTCACTGTCTCCAGAGTGCGGCTGCAATTTGTCGAGGACGATCTTCTTAATTGCTAGTGATGCAGCGGAGTCTTTTCCGGGCCCTACTTTATTGCTTTCATGTGTTGATTCTTCGGCCCTAAGTTTTACGACGCTCGCCATTGCTATTCTAGCCGTTTTGCTACTACTACGGACAATGTTGTTCTACGCACCCAAATGAACGAAGCTTCGCCTTTGCAATTCAATAACACAGTCGACGCATGAGAGGAATCCTCCTAATTCTATCGTTGAGAAATTAACTTTCTCCGGCACGTAATAGATACAGAGAGTGAAAAAGAGAATGATAAAAGTTAGGTTATACATTATATTTCAATTTATCCGTTTTGAAATACAACACATACACGCGTGCGAGAGAATAGAAAAAACGACAAAACGAATTTTCTTTTCTCGCGAGTAAATCATTTTTACAAGTTCGGAAAGGTAATTGCGCGATCTCGTGGCGCTTTATTGACATCGTGAAATAAATCCTCTTTCTTTCTCTCGTTTGTCTTAACAGTCGAACGAGCCCGACAGGCTGAGATTATCGTTGGCGTTTGAAAAGCCAAGCGATGTCACGACGATGCAACGGGTAGAGAGGAATGAAGAGGAAAAAGAAAGAGGTGGAAAAAAAGGGAAGATCTTCGTAAAAAAACGAGGAGAAGTCGCTGATGTTACAAGAGTCTCGTAATTAAGCTTCGCGATAATTGCCCTTTTAATACGTCTTCCTCCGGCTTCTCGGTCTTTCTCTCTTTCTCTCTTTCTTTTTCTTTCTTTCTTCGGATCAACCGAACGGAGTTGTACAGAGCACGACGGGAACAAGCTCCATTGTTTCCGCTGAATGAGGCGAGAATTGATTAGCGATTTGATCCGTTAATGATACCGTGACAAAAGAGAACGAGAGCCTTCGATCGGGGATCGTAAAAATGTTGGACACGCCTGTCGTGTTTGTAACCAATAAAACTGTAATTGGAACTTGTAAAAAAAAAAAAAAAGAAGAATGAACGTAGACCGATGCAATTTTTTTTTTTAGGATAGGAAAGAGTGCGGTTTGGAATATTGATAAAATAACAGCAGAATTGGATCGGAATATAATATAGTACGGGTAAAATAAAAAAAATCTGATTACCAGAGAGTAATTCTAAACGGGATTAAAATTGCGAAACGTTTTAAAAGGAATTATAACGGAATGGTATCGTGCTGCATATGAATATGCATCCTATATTGTGATATCGGATATTTAAACATTGAAACGTTGCGTCAAATGGAAAGGCAAACGAATTTTTGACGACGACGTTGAATAGTGTAAAATGAATTTTTGACTGCATTAATATCAATAACATTTGGGGGAGGGAGGGCGGAGGTGGAGGGTGGGGGATGTATTCACATTCCGGAACTGAAGCGCATTTAAAAATCATAACACATTCAACAAAGTCAAACGCGTTCTTTTCATAAACACCGATGTAAAAATATTTTTACTCGTAACAAACTCAAATACCAATTATTAATTTCAAATAGCATGCATCGTCCAAACGTTTATCCTCCACTCCAACTATTATTTCGATCTCGATAGGATCCCGTTACATTTTTAATCTGCACCGTTCCCGATTTCAGTTACACACGATTGAACGTACGCGAGTCAAAATTATAGGAAAATTATACGTTTCCGATCTCTCTGGTGGACGTCTTCGGAGACCATGTGTGCGTACGTGGTGGCCCATTTTCGCAGAACGGACGTAACACGGAAGACATGGGTTCGGCAGGGAAACGCGTTCACATAATTTCGCAGGCCTTATCGGGGAACGCGGCGTAACACGTCATCCTCTCAATCCTTTCACACAACGGAGCTCAATCCCAAATTCAATCTGATGCCTTTACTACCGACGCGCTTTGACCGAACAGCCCATATCCGCTTACGACCATAGAAACGTCCGTCTGACAGGCGAAACTCGCTCGTTAATCACGACAGTCGGATTCTCCCTCCTCCTTCGGTCTCGTTTATGCGGAACCGATCCTCTACAGCGCTTATGTATCTGGTCCATGCGGCTCTCCCCTCGGCTCTCCAACGAAGAATAATTTGTTTTCCACCGCGTTTCTTGAACACGCGTTTAAACGCTCCGGTTTTGGGATTTATGGTGTCCATAGGCGAGGAACGTAGCCCGCGTGATTAACGACACGCATCGGTTCGCGATTGATGAAGGGGGCCTGATTCCGATTGAAAGAAACGCTCTCGGCCTTCTTTTCTTTCGGTGATCGGGAATCTCATGTTGATGAAAGTTCACGCTCGAAGGTTGCGACCCAGTTCCCGAAATTGGCGCGTTTCGTGTTTCTCTCCTGAGGTCTTGTGACATCGATTGTCGCGAGATTTATCTTCCAGAGAGGTTGTACTTTGATTCAGTTAAAAAAATGTTTAAAGAGTATCGCAATAGATATATCGCTGGCTAAAATTTTGGCTACACGTTTCATGTGTGAAACGCAAACAGAGTTTTTGATGTCAATGACTATTCCGTTGCCTAGATTATCTCACATATCATTGTAATATGGAAAATGGACATATCTGTCGTTGTACAGTATGAACAAATTAACTCTTGGAACTAAATATTAAATGGAAGATGAAATACACATGCAATGGAAATGTAGCTCAAACTTTTGATCGATACTGTATAAATAACTACCTCAATTGAATATTGGTAAAATTGAAAGCTTCATAT
>WIUT01001514.1:0-29605 GCA_010645135.1 Tetragonula clypearis | reverse complement strand
ATATATATAAATTTCATTGTTGCAAATATAACAAAATTTCAGTTGGAAAGATCAAACAACATGCCATTTCGAGCAACAAAATTTACTTTGACTTTAAAAATTGTCCCTTCTCGGCATATTAACACTCGAGTCACAACCGACCACGTTGTTTTGATTTCTGTCGTCATTTCTGCTCTTTTAAATTATTGCCATGAATCGAAGGCCTCGGGGAGTTTCCGGTACAAAAGGGAGAAGGTCCGCTGTTTATCATAATCGTTCGACGATACAGAGAAATACTGTGTTCGCTTTATCTCGAACGCGGCTGAAGTACATACATCAAAAATGTATACACGCGTTTGATGTAATGCACATAGCTGGCTGTTTGAATATTCATGTCGCGCAGTATGGAAATTCATGATCGTAAAATAGATAATATGCTCTAGGCTTCGTTCCAATCCGATAGTTTAAATTGCGTCCACATGGCGCGGGACGCACATTTTAAATTCGATAATTTTATCGGGCCCCGCTCAATAATCCACGATATTTAGCCAGAACGTAAACATTTCGCGTCACGTGTGAATCTCTCAACGTGTTAAAAATCCGTGAAAATACCGATCCGCGCACGGTATTCGGATGGAAAAAACATTCGAGACATCCATTTTCATGCCTGCGCTGTCAATCAAATATTTAAAATCAGCTGCTTTTTTTCTGTTTCAATTGTCTTCCTTTTTTTTCTATTTTTTTTTTATTGGGCTTTGGTAATAAACGTTAAATAAAACGACGAAATCGTCAGACGTTGACGCGTCGCTCGTCACACACGGCATTATTTCAATAATTATATTCATTTAGATCTGTATAGGTGAAATTTCGTCGTAACGAACGATTTCTCGCGCGTTTTTCTTTCATTCGTTGCCTCTCCTCATAAAATGCAATGATGCTGTGCAATCGAGGTCGACGAGTTTACATAAAATTTATTATAAACATTATCTCGGTGTTGTTTCGGTGACTTTATTGGAATAATGAATTCTATAGAATGTTCATAACGCTTGACATGTTGACGTGATTTTTAAAAGATTGACGCAATTTTGAAAAAAAAGAAGAAAAAATCAGCATTCGAAGCGTTTTCGATGAAATTTGTGTAATATATCGTGAAATATACTGCTCCTCTTGTACATCAATCACACACAACGACAAAGGTTCAAAATTTCATTTCTGCAAAATTATTAAAATTTAACATTTAAAATCCAATTATTCCTGTAGCTGTAGAAATTTAAAATTTAGATATTTCATTTCTGCAATTACATCAATGAATCATCGATATTTGCGACTTACCTATTTAAATCTAGTGGATACAACGTAACGTTAAAATCGAATTTTCATTCCAATAGCTGTCGTTTCATTCTTGCGTGACACGCTTGATCAAATTCATTTTATTAACATTTAATTTCGCTAATATTTCGACGAACAGTTTCAACTTCATTCCGCAAAAGTCATCCGCGTAGAACTGTTGATCATAAAGTTGAACTCTTAATTACAAAATTCCCTCTTCTTCGTCTAACAAACGCCTTTTCCCGATCTGATAAAATTGATGGTGTTTAATCGAAGTAAAATCCACTCTCCGACGATAAATCGTCTGGAACGTTTGTTTTTCGTATTGCTCGAACTCGCGATTAACTTTGCACACCTAGCGAAGCATTTAAATGTTGTACGTGGAGAAAAGATACATTCTGGCTACTTCTTAAGCGGTAATCAAGTGGATTAGGAAAGCAATTGGTTCTCCGCGTCCATTGATCAGAGAACTGCTCATCTAAATCTTCGTCAGCTGTTCGTTTAAAGAAAGAGAGAATGTCGAGTACCAGTCGAAGCACGTTTAATTTGTAAATTTGTCACGTTGCTCGTGTGTAAAAGCGTCAAGTTGATCGTCGCGGATTAAAAATTGTTACACGATAAGTAAACACTTACCGACGGTAAAACCGTTTTTTTCATTTCAACGGAGAAGTTCAGCTGTGACTAATACTGCCGTGCACAAAATATCTTATTTATCTGAACTGAAAGAAAAACAATGCAACATGCGATGTTGTTGAAAGAAATCGCGGTAGTTTTTAAAAAAAATCTTCAAACTCATATCATTTGGAAGTTAAAAATTGCGAAATTTATCCTAACGAATAATTAATTTAATTACTTCGTTTATCCCGACGATTAGTAATATTTGAGAAATGTTTCCCGAATATCGTTATTACTGTTTCGTGAAAATATTTTAGAAAATAAATTCATGCATCCGTGTTTCGTGTACCGTGTTCACGGTTCAACTCAATCTTTCGTCGATATATTAGAAATACAGTGAATTTTTTTGTTTTTTCTTTTGGGGAGACGCTCTCAATTTCTCGCATTCTCTGAAAACACAAAGAGAAGTAACGAGCGAGGAAAACACGGAAGGTAAAATCCGAACTCCTGAACTTCTGTTATATCAGCTTAATCACCCTCTGTTTACGTTAGTCCTCCTTGGCGAAACCCTCGAAACAAAGTCTTAAAAGATGAAGTTGCGAGCTCAACAAATTTGGTGATACTTGGCCGGCGAAGTTCACCGGGGCCTTTAATTATTTGAACGACGTTTGGGAGCGCACGATTTATAGATAAATGAAACGGATACGTTTTATCTAGGATGAAAAGCACGTTCTCTCTCTTAAATCATTGAAATTTTTCTAAAACGTGAATCATCCTTGTTCGCTTCGCGTACCGAGATATTTAACAATACGCTCTATGAAAGTATGCCTGTATCTACGTCGCTCTATGTGACGATCTCGTTCAAATAAATTTCACCGCACGCTTGAAAGGGTGAACTCATTAAAATCAGAGAGAATATATGTTAAAACGATCCCTCCTTTTTTTTCCTTTTCTCTTTTTTTTTCTTTTTTTCTTTCCTCCCCTTTCTCTGATAATAATAATCCCGCAATCAACATGAGATCGCAGATGAATTGAAACGTGAACTTGATATGCTTTGATTCCAATTTCAAAGGCCTCGTTTCATTTTTAACTATCGTCGAATCATTCAATCGGCGACCGCGTGTGTATCCTCGAAAAGAAAAATGAACTGATATTTCAAACAGCGGTCACCCCCTCGCCCCTCCGCTCCCCCCGGGATTTGTTTGAATTTTATTCTACTTTGGAAAATTATACATCAACAATGGCCGTGTGCAGAGCTTTCAGATATTTCAGGAGTGCTATTAGAGCGAACGATAATCAAGGAATATGATTTACGGGAAATTTCATACAATTTGTGATTGAAACGAAAGGTAGAAAAATTCGACAGTTAAATTACTAAAGGCTAATTGAATTATTTCCTTTCGTAAAATGTAAGACATTGATAGGAAAAGATTTTGCAGCTGTAAATCTTCAAACTCTTTCCAGATTTTTCAACGATACCACGAGCAAATATTCATCCGGTATCGCAATTCGGAATGTGGAGCCCTTTTTCAATTGTGAAATTTTCATCAAAGGCACAGGAGAATTTACTAATAAAATTTAGCAAAAGTGAAACTTCGAAATATCGTGTATTTAAAATTTTAATTCATTGAATCTAATTTATCGACAAAAACAAAGAAAGAAAGAATCATCAAATCACACAAAAATCTACGAAAAATAAAACATTGAAATGTTGCAATATCCAGAGTCCAGTATAGAATTTCACGTGAAATTGCAATAGGATCCACGAAAAAATTGCGGGGATATACTTTTGATTTTAATTGAGATTTCGCAACAATTGCGTTGCGAATTGAGAGTCGAAGCACGGAGGGAAAACGAAAGAATCCTGTATCGCGCTATCCCGATTTTCTGTCTTAGTTTCGTCGTCGTTAGTGTGTTCGTCGCAGGCTTTATTATATAAGAGAAAAGGACGATGCTGGAGATACTCAAGATCTCGGCGGAGGTGCTGATGCCGGTGCGGCCAGATTTATCGGTTTTCTGAATCATGGCGACGTGGCTGTCGGAGGCAGTCTAATTGATTTTTCTGTCCTTTGCCGCCGCGCCGTTCAGAATTTTATAGCCCTGGCGTGAAGCATTTCGTTCGGCATGCCTTCCAGGAGTACACTGTAACCCTTCTGGGACCATCCTCCTCCTCGTTGCCAAAGAAATTCAACCGACCAACCGGCTCTGCAGATACTCGCTCCCGATGAAATATCGAACGTTACCGGCAACCGATCGTTACTTTCGAAAAACCCTCGAAACCGTGCTCTGTCCCTTTCTTTCGCCCGACGAAACGTCTGATTTGTCGAAAAATCGATAAATCGAAGCTACGTGCGTACAAATTATTTGCACCTTCTTTATTTCGCTGTTACTACTGTTACTGGATTGTGAATCTTCGTGGAAGTTGATATTCCCACGAATACAATATTCTTATGAGCACAAGGATTCGAAGTTGGATGGAACTGTTGAAAAATTATACTCATACACTCTGCTTCGAATGCTTTACGGACTTTTGCATTTTAAAATTCCATATAAATGCATAAGAAGTGCATATTGATTGTGTTATAGTTTTCTTATATTTAATCTGGCTCCGCGATAATTACTAGATTACAATTACTATTCGTCTACACGTAAATAATAGAAAAGGGTCATAGGCGTTCTCGTATCGAGAAAGGGAACTGATTCAAGCCCACACGTTCTTAGATTAAATCGATATTACTTTCAATAATGTGATAGCCCGGAGATTATAGTCCACGATAACGTCACAGATACCGGAAGATTTAAGAGTCGAATTTCAAGGTTAGTCTGCGATTTCATTTACTTCCGAAAGATCTTGCCCCGAATTCTAATTAATTTCAAGTATGACTTGTGAATAAACGACGATGAATATATTTAACAAATTATCAATGACAAATTATAACGACGAATTATTAATAATTCGACGAAAATTGATTGCTCCTCGTGCAAGAATCTTTGAGCAGCCATTTCTAAGTATTTTTAATCGATATCGCCCTTTTCATTGCGTCTTACCGCAAAGATCGTAGTTAAATCTCAAAGTTCGGTCTATTGCCGTGATAAAAGTGACGAGAGAGTTGCTAAAATGATTTTAATTTTGTAACTACTTAATGTCTTGGAAGAGCATTTGAAAGCGGGTGGAGGGTGAAGGGGGGGGGAGGAGTGGGTGGCTTGTTAATCCTTCTTCCGCGGTATTAGTTTGAAGTTTAAGTCCAAATTATTAGGTTTCTGAATGTAAAGCTGCGTAATGCAGAAATTGCGAAATCAAACTAGCGAAACTTGCTTTACGAGCAATTGACTTTAATCCCCGACGACGGAAGGATAAATACTATCAAAGTTGAGAAATGCTATTCAGGCTGTCAAATTTTTTACGTCGAATTAGCTTTCGAAGTTTCACGTTTCAATGTAATACGATGAACTGAAGGAGGAAACAATATTTACGAGTATTATCACTATATTCTTACCGATTGTACTTGTCAAAAAAAAAAAAAAAAAAAGTAAAAAAACATTGCAACACCGCGAGATGGAAGTCACTCGAAATAAAATTTCGAATCGCGACTTTACACTTTCTAAATGTTTTACTTGAAATATCGCCACCGCTCTACCAAGTAAAAGACCGGGGGAGGGGGGGGGGTAAGAAAAGAAAAGAAAAAAAACTTTTCGGAAATAAGCTTCTTGATGGCCACTTGAAAGTACCAATTTGTTACCATTGTCGGTCAGCAACGATCGAAGACAGGCTTCTCCTTTTGTTGGAAAGGATGGGTGACGTTCACCGAGGCATTCATCGAGGCGCACGTTCGAACGGGAATCGGTCCGTGTTGTTCCCGACGCTGCGTTTCCGGTAGTAGTGGCCTGGCATTGGGCACACAGAGCGTTGACGCTGCGTCATTTCGGCTCGCAGTCGTTCTGTTCGCTACTGCTGTCCCATTATTTTCAATGGCGTTCTAAAAAGAACCCGTCGAATCGACGCCGCGTCGCCGGCGTGTGTAACGAGTAGTCCAAGTGTGCCACCGACATTCGCAGGAAACTCGCGCGTTGAATTTGCGCGTAACGTTGCTACGCTGCTGCTGCTGCTGCTGCTGCTAGATTCGAGTGTCGTCGTCCAACATCGTCGGACAACATGAATTCACAGTATGTTGAAAACCTGTGTCAAACTAACTGCCGTGGCCGCACCGGCATGAAAGTAGTATCACGGATTTGCGTGTCGACAACTTCCCGGAGTATTTACACACTTCGCAAAACTTAGCAATTCTTATCGTACGATACAAAACGCGTGTCGAAATTTTCGTGTCATTCGGGAATGTTAATTAATTAATTTTAATTGTTGATAAGACGCGTGTCGTCGTTGATAAGAATGTTCAAACTTGTGTCAAGTTGGAAGATTCCGTCAATCATATTTCAATCACCGTAACTTTAAATATCACTCGCGAAACGTTTATACAAACGCAGTGCTAGTCGAGTATAATTTCGCCGAGCCTTATTTACAGAATTATTTGCCCGTCCGGCGATTTTCATCGGCCTTTGTTCGCCTCATGAAATTTTCGTTGGAATTCAATCAACGCCCCCGTGGAATAAAGGTGCGCCGGCATTTTCGCACGCGTCATGCGCCGTTCGATTAATTAGTAGCATGAAAGAGCACCTTTTTTCTCCGATGACTCTCGGAGCGCCGTTCGACTTATTTTTCGTTAAGCTAATGTGACTCATGAAATCCCGGGAATTAGCGTATATAAGCTGGGACACGTATAGCCATCGTCAACGGGCGGGTAACTACGCCCGGTGAGGCTGGAGATATACATACGTGCATGAGCTTTTGACGCGCATCGGTGTAAGCAGCAGCCCTGATGGGTAATCGATTTTCATTAATGGACGTCGCTCGCGTAACACAGAATTTCAGCGGACACAGTCTCGACCTCGGCCTCGGTTCACGGGAAAGAGACAGGGAAGTTCTGTCGCAGCGCGTGTCCTCGTTCAAGTCGATGGTGCATCATCGTATATACCGGGTGGTCCGTCTAACCTCGTCTTCCCCGGAAACGATTTTCTCTCTTCTTTCTTTCTTTCTTTCTTTCTTTTTTCCCCCTTTTTCTCGTCCTCGTCGCGAACCAGACGCGAACTTTCTCTGTTCGTTAATTTCAAGGCTATTTCGAGCAAAATTTCACGACAAAAAGAAAGGAGGGAAATGTGCTGCTTCATTGGAGTTTACTCGTCGATGAGAGGACTCGTGCTCTCGTGCTCTCGGGAAATTTTACAACGCAAAATTCCAGGGAAAATGAATGGAATAGAATGGAATCGAACGGATGAAATAAAAGAGAGAGGTGAAATAGGATTTAGTAGAAAACTGTAGGGAACGGATGTAAATGGAATAAACAAAATGAAATGAAACCAGAAACACAATAGGATGGGATTTTTATAAAATTTAGAACGTCAAACAATTCCCCATCTATTTTAATTATGTTTTCAAGAGTAAATTTCCATACAAAAAAAAAAAATATCCACGATCGATCTTTGTCATTGAAACAATTACTCAGTTACATAATCCCTTGAAAGAAAAAAAGAATTATACATTCGATTTGCGAAAAATTCATCGAACGCACAGAATGAGAACGGAAGGATACGATACGGTAAAAGAAAAACGAAGGAAAAATGGTTCTCGAAAGTGCAGAATAAATATTTCTCTCAGTGGCTTTGCTTCCGGATGGAATCAAGTTTGAAAATTTGCCAGGTACACGTGCACTTAATGTTCGCAGAAAGACACTGTAAATGCTACTGCATCTATCCTAACAGATATTTCCAAGTAGCAAGCAAAATTAGCGGCAATTGAATAACTAAAGAAAATCTGTGCAGAGTCCTGTGCCAGTCCGGTTACAAATTGGTTGATTATTTTTTAAGCTCTCCTCTGAGCTTCGATGATTCTTTAAGTCTCCAGAATCGTACGTTCCTTTCGCCAAGATTAGAATTTCACGCAGAGTTGTATTTTCCAGATGGAATTAATATAATGCAACATTAATAGATACAATAATATAATGCTACGTTGATTTTAGAAATAAATGAGTTCGAACGAGCAGAAAAAATTACACTTGTATTGTAATTAAATATTTAATCTTTAATTGTTACCATTGCACGTTGGAAGTCGCAATAATTTAAACACTATTTAATTTCGGTATTTTAATTCGATTCAGTTTCATTGACACTCTGTTAACGATTTTTCAATTAAATACCCAACATTTTACTAATATAACACGAGTTGTTACAACTGGAGGATTGACACCGCTCGAAGAAATTTCTCGATAGTGAAATTAAAGGAGTAAAATATTCCAATTCGCACTCGAAACTCGGTCGGCATGCTCGGCCGAAAATCTCAAAATGGCAGCGGCGTTATTCCTTCGCGGTGTCGCGCGCGAGCTTTCAGAGTGCGGCGCTGAATGAATTCTTTCGGGAAGAACTTAAGAGGATCGCTCGTTTGCATACTAACGAAGATTCAATTAGAAAGAAACGCGGCAATTACCACGGGAAAAGTGCGCGCTAGTGGCTGCAAAATGTACGAGCAGCCGTGTTCGCCGTGTTCGCGGACGATTTTGTTCCCGAGTTCAGAAACACGGAAACTCGGAAACGGGGGCTGACATTTCCAGCAGCTACGCCCCAGCCGACACGCGTTACATTGATTTCGATACGCGCCTCGCAACAGCGAGAGTTCCTGCGTTTAACGCCGCGGTAATTGAAAAACATTGTGAAAAACGCATTGATAGCTGCAGTTCGCCGGCGGGACATCAGCGACTCTATCGATTTTTACCACGCGCGTTTTAATTTGTAATATCCGCCATAACAGCAGTAGCGAGGCCGTGCAACGAATCCAGTTGTGATATCGGCTGTCGGGCCGTGCTATCTGATTTATCCATCGTGCAACAGTGATTCCGCTCTTACGGAAAGATTTTTACAGTGCTGAATTACTGACTGCCAGCTCGGTAAAAATAAGAGGTTCAAA
The DNA here is from genome assembly GCA_010645135.1 of Tetragonula clypearis. Taxonomy (NCBI): domain Eukaryota; kingdom Metazoa; phylum Arthropoda; class Insecta; order Hymenoptera; family Apidae; genus Tetragonula; species Tetragonula clypearis. Next base: position 20,670 of record WIUT01001514.1, on the reverse strand, counting down.
AACTATCTGCTGGAACGTTTTGAGCTCTGTTTCCTTTTTTTCTTTTTTTCATTTTTAAAGTCGAAGAGCGTTGAGCAAGAGTATGAACCATTTTGGTTTTCTTTGTTGCGTTTCTTCGAGTTGTTTATATCGTTAATTCTATTGAGCCAAAGAATTCTCAGTTCCCTCTCTTTGCATTTTCCGATGGCTCTTCGATTATGTAGATTACTTGTACGTTACTCGCATTACATACACTTACAAAGATGATTATACGCATTTTTATACTTGTAAATGTATACATCGTCTGTATAAGTATATTTGAATTTTTGAAATTTTAATACATTTCAGTATAAATGATAAATAATGCAATGATATGAATTACAAAGTTCAGCGATGCTCTTGGTCTAAACTCGGATCGTCTGTTACACGTTTGAAAAATATATGAAAACAAAAAAAAAAAAAGTTACACCCGTTCTAAGTTCACTTTTTAATTATCCGATCGGAATGATTAAAATCGGGAGAAATTAACGGAAGAAGCGAACTCGATCGGTGTTTTCCTCCTCGCGGCCTCGAACCGATAAACACATTTCGACGTCTGTCGCCCCATTGAAACTCGCCGAACGGAATCGATTGTCGAACGGTTCTCTCGCGGACGATAAGCAAAATTATTCCGGCTCATGAAATTTTTCTCCGCGCCCGTTTGGATCCGCGTCCGCGATAATCTTTTAAAGCGGAACTCTCCCGGGTTTCCTGTTTTTCGTCGGTTAGGCGAGGGATTTCCGCCTAACGGAAGGTGAAATTGCGGTTGCCGTCTAACGAGATTTTCGAAAAGGCGCACGCGGCCTCCCCGCAACCTCTGGGGCAATTATTCGCGACATTTATAAAGTCAGACAAGATCCAATTACACAAGCCGGCGATGCACACGCCTTTAAGAAATACTTAAAGCGGATGTGCGCGATTCGCTCTTAAGTATTCGGACACTTTGATCGAGCTTCGGCCAACACCAGCGAGTGTAAAATTTTCACCGGAGAAAAGATGAAAGATGAGATGAAAGATGACAGAGGACAAAACATAATAATAGGTGTATATTTTTGCTGATTTTTTTTCTTTCATTATTTCGATATCACCGAAGGTCGAGAAGGATATTTCAATACGAGAAGTGGCGATAGTCCATAGCCCGACGCGATCGAAATTGTTACACAATATTGAATATCTTCACGTTACCAATTTTTAGTATTTAGTAATATTACATGGCCAACGACGTGTTTTAATTAATCACGAAGAGGGTGGAAAAATTGAATTTTCAAATAATGGGAAAACGCAACTCGTCGTGTTTTTTTGTTTTACAAGGGATCGTTCGAATCCCCGAAAATGTTGTCGATTTGAAAATAGAATTTCCACGAAAAATTGCAAATATTGGAACGAATACCGCAGGAAACGAAGTTGTTATGAATTTAAATTGTCTGTCAGAAAGTCTAGTACATCGGAATCAAATTTGCACTAAACACACAGTGACGAAAATACGTGACAAGAATCGTTAACAATCTATTTTTGAAATAAATCGTTGCATCCTGTACCGTTAGTTCGTTACAGACAAAAATACAAGCGAACCGACAATAATTGGCAATAATGTCCGGATTAATTTATCAAAGAATTCACCGACAAACGAAAAATAACGGATACATTTTCATATATGAATAACGTAGAGAACGTTCGAGTAGGGAATCGAATTGAACCCTCGACAAAAGTGGAAGCGTGTCTGTTGCCGTGCCAGCTCATTGAAAAATAAAAATCAAGCATGCAAATCGAACAAGTAGCAAGTAGCGAAAAATATACGTAATTCGGCAACAGATTGAACGCAATGGAACACCTTTTATTCCGAGATGAAGATAAAAATTAAAGTTAAAGTTAAAAATCCTAACACGAAAGCAGCTACTGTTTTTTTTTTCGCAGAACAGGTTAAGCACCATTTTGTATCTAGCGCTTTCAGCTATATTAATTTCTCTTGTTGATAAAGCATGCAGCTAAAAATCTTATCAAAGACCTCGACGTTGTATCGCCTCATTGTTCAGAAACGTGTCCAATTTTTAATTTAGAATGCAATCGTGCTGTTGAAAACGTTGCGGTATCTGCGTCTATGTTCCTCCTCCTCCTCTCTTTCCCTATCTTTTTTTCTCTCCTTTTTTGCAACCCTCTCCCCGTTTTTTTTCTCTATCCTAGCCGCGCGCATGTAGCGAAAAGTGAAATGCCGCCGTTTCAGAGAACGATACCTCTTTACGGTAGCCGGAACATTTGGGTCGCTTGGTTGGCTAGGCTGGTTTTTCCTCTCCTCCTTTTTCTTTCTCTTTTTCTTTCTTTTTCCCCCTCCCCCCTTCCTTTTTGGCATTTATCATCCATCGAGAAAACAGCACGCACATGTACGTCGCGGCCGATGTCAACGACGAATTGTGTCCGACCAAATTTTTCTTCGGTCGTTCGACACTCACGCAGATATCGCGCAGTAATATCGGTCTGTGCAAAGGAAATTTCGACAAGTTAATTGTCGATTGAAAATCGGTTGGTCCTGGGTTTTGATTTTAAACAAATAATTTCGACAGATTTGCAATTTTCTTGCAACTTTGTCTAGCATAATCCGGATAATGACAGCCAAGACCTGAATGAAAACTCGATTCTCTTGATCGACTATCCAATCCAGATTTAACTGATCGAATTCACCTAGCAATGTTGCATCGTACATATAATATGATCAAGCTTAATGAATCTCTCAACGCAATTTCAAATAATTTAAATTGAAGCTTAACTGAGATCCGGAGCCAGACTCAACTGAGTCCTCTCTAATAATTCCCCATCTCATCGTCAAACGTGCAACCTTTTCGATCGAATCGACGAATAGTTAAAAAATGAAATTCGAGATTGAAGCTTGATGAAAGAAAACGGCAACTCTGTGTATTCAGTTTGCAAATTTCTCGAGTAGCACTCGAGCCAATCATTTTGAGAATGATTTTGAAATAAAGTTTCCGAATACGCAACAAAATAATTCTCGGGTCTATCTCTAGTAAGATAACTTCCTGTCGCCGTCGCCCGTAGTGAAATCGACAAGCTACTCCTGTAAAATTTTTCTTGCGCAAGAAACACGTTGCGCTGCTCCTCGGCAACGAAACTTCAACGAAGGTTCACCAAGTTTCGGAAGATATTTCAACGACGGTAATCGGACTGTCCCCGGTATAATGCGAGCCATCAAGAGCGATTGTTTTCCATGCTGACGCCGATTAGTTTGCAAATTTGGCAAACGCCAAGAACGTTCAGACGACGACGACGACTGCTGCTCGACGAGAAGTAATTTTCGGATGGTGGCTTCGAAGCTCGATTCCCCGCGCAAAAGGAAAAGAATCTTTCGTTTTGTTACGTGTAGGAAGTTTGACCGATGGCTCGATGGAAAATCGTCGAGTCGAGATATTATCCACGGCGAGTTCGCTAGAGGGAGAAGGGGGGCTATTTATGCAGCTCGGAACGTTCGAACATCGTTCGAACAACGAGTATTACTACGTGCATAATACGCCGATGGATTCTCGTTTCCCGTTAGACGCGGAGTTACGCAACTTCGAGACGCCTTTCATTGTTACTGGCGAGATGCCGACTGCGCAAATAACGACTGAACATCAGCAGCGGCTCGGTCTACCGAGGCCGACACTTCGTTCTCCTTAATATTATCATCGTTACCATTATTACAAAGGAGAACGACTTCCTCCTTCCTTCGAGACATACATCCGAGTAATATATACTTCCACGTTACTTTGAACGGTACGAAAGGCGAGAGAGAGAGGCTCTCTTTTGTCTCTGTTCAGTCAGTTGTGTCGCGAGATAGGGTGAATTTGTTTGAACAGAAAATTCGGAATCATTACAGTGATTAAGGTGAATGTGGGTCTTTCGCGTTTTAATTCTAGTTCTAAGTAGTACGTGTTTGCGCGCGATTCTTGACGATTAACGCAAGTATCGATTTGTACTACTTAGACTCGTGACAGGTTTACAATTTTTTGAAAGTACTTGACGAAACCGAAATTAAGTTCTTCGCAATCTTCCGTGCAATGTAATCACTAAACTTTCAGATCGAACTAAGTCATTTTGTAAAGGATTTTATGTTGAGAATCACAGTAGTTCAAGTCAGTATGGACTTATACAGTGGTGTAGGTCAAAAATATTATTATCCTGCTTCACACTTCTATTGTTGCTATTAATTATTCTATTCTAATATTCCATTATTGTGCTATTCTATTTAAACTTTTAATGAATATATTATAATCTGTTACATATTTAAGTAGTATATTTTCCAATATGTACAGTAGAAAAAGACAATGAACGACACAGTGTACATATCGATCAATATTATTTACACTCGCAGTGAACAAATTGCAATCTGTTACAGATTTAAGTAGTACAAGTGGGTACAAGCAGTAGTACAAGTCAAAAGTAAACTCATACACTTGCTTCAATACATCGAACGTGTACAACAAAATAAGATAATGAATAACATTCTACATATTGACTTGTACTACTTGAATCTTTCGAAACTAATTTCTTTCACTTGTAATTTGTCACGATCAGGCAACATACTTTCATCGTGAATCATTCTACAATCACGAATTCGTTTCTTGAAGAAAAAGAAGAAAATGGTTGATCGATCAGATAGTAATTTGTTACTAACTGGTCGTAACCACGAAAATTCCAGAACGTTTAGAGCGAAGCTCTCTCGTGCCATTGGCAAATTAACAAAAGAATCTCGTGATATCGGCGGTCTTGGTGAATGCTGCGTATAATGGCCACATTGTCCGGCATCCTGCAAGATACGTCGGACGTGCAAGCAGAGTAATTATGCTCGTGGGATTCTCAAAGCCGGTGGTTTCGGTACGTTGAGCTTACTAATTATCCATACAACGGTGTTCGCATTAAGGTCGCAGCCGATTCGAAAATTTTCGTGCACACTAAACGTTGTGTCCGTCGTTTGAAAAATTATCGTGCAAAGTAATTGCCGTAACAATACAGACAGAGAGAGAGAGAGACAGAGAGAGAGAGAAAGAGAGAGAGAGAGAGAGAGAGAAATATTACTCGACGTGGAACGAGCCATGACGACGTCGCCTTATATCATAAACGATTCACAATTATTCCCTTTTCTCGTCCCGTTGTCGAGAGAAACATCCGAACAATTTCTCGTTTTGATCTTTTTACACAGAGACAGAGAGCGGGCACGACACCGTGAGTAACCAACGAAGTCGCTTGGTATTTCTGCTCGGGATGATGCTGCCCTGGATAGGTCGTTGGACATTAACCCGGAACAATTATTTTATCGTGTTGGCTGGTGCTTCATGCACTTTGATAAGTTGCTTAACGAGACGGCGAATTAAAGTTCGTCTTTGTCCTTCGTGGGCTTTCGTTCGCTTCAGCTGCGTGCCGAGCGAACGAGGAAAGCAATAAATGTGGCTTAAACGCGGCACAGACTGCGACCATTTTAGCTGGAACACTGTCGAATGGAGACAACGTTCGAAACTGTTGCAATTCAGAGCTTGAAAATATATACGTCAAGGTGATTCAAGATTTTCTCGATTCTACTTTATTTCGTCGTTCACACTCGATGAGTGAAAGTGAATTTTAATGGAATGACTGTGATGGAGAAATTCCTAACTTTGATCGAAAAGTATATTTTATCTTTGTTGACAACAAGGTTTAAACGGAGATTTGCAAAATATAGTATTGCGACGTTCAAACTTGCAACAGTAAAAAGAATTTAAGCTTCAAGTTTTCCCACTACGAAATATTCTTGATTTACTCATAAAATATTGACAGAATATTTTCATTTCGCTCTAATTAAAGATTAAATTTCATTGTGAATTTTTGACAAACCGGGCGGTTCTTCTATCAATTACTGACATTAATTATTATATCGCGCCAGTGGAACGTACGTGGTTGAGCGTGCGCTTCTTCATTAAATTAATGAATTAATATCAACGAAATATTTGACACAAAACAGATGATGTTGCGTAGATGAATTTTGAACACAAATGTTCGATTGCCGATGCAAGATTGGAGATGTTTTAATAAAATTGCATGCTACGCTTTTCGATGGAGAATCTACATATGTAAACGTAGCTTGGCTCGTTCTGCCAAATGACACCGGTCTATATCGAGATAAGCTAAGGTCAGAGAGCAAAACTCTTTGTGACCAGAAGAGTTCGAGCTCTGTCCTTTAGCCGAATGAACTAATTAACCTTTTCGGCGCGGAATAACTCTGTATGGTCACGGTCAAAATAGAAACACACAGCTTCACTGTGAACACATGCACGCGTCCGGGGAGAAAAACTAAAATGAACTACTTCCTATAATGAATCTAACATATATTTTTCCCCAGGGAAAACAATTTCGTTGACGACGCACGTAAACTACGATTCATACGGCAGGATTTTCGCTAGACAATAATAATCAAAATTTACTTATTACGTACAGATATACTATTCTTAGGTGCACGATAATTCGATTTCTACGCAGGATCACAAAGATTTCTTCAGACGCGCAAAAGAACGTGCGTGTCGAAAGATTTTGTCAGATTCGATGTTTAACAACGCAGGAGGAACTACGAGATAAGGAAAAATAGATCGCAATCTCAATCGCTCAGAATTATTCACATTTCGACCGCGCTCCATTATATAAAAATTTGCTCTCCTACAAGATGCAACGATTATTTTATGTTGAATGTAGCGAGGGATGAAAGTTAACAAACCTTCTAATTATTTACTTAATCGACAACTAAAAATATAGTATATATAGTGTACGATGCGCGAAAAAATGAAGTCGGGAGTAGCGCAGAATCGTTGACCAGAATCATTCGGAGTCACTTTGTTTTGATAGCTGAGGAACCAAACGTGAACAGAAAAAAAAAACAAAAAAGGAAAAAAGAAAAAAAACCAGAAGGAACTGTAAGAAAGCGTAACAGTTCGAACGGAGAATTCACGGCGGGGAGAGATCGTACAAAGGAAGTGTAACACAGTTCTTCCGTACGAAAGGCTTGCCACAGCGAAAAATTCGCAATACCTTTTGTTCCTAAGTTTTCGCGGTCTTGGAAGTTGCGTTCCGGGGGGTGGGGGGGGGGTGCAGCAGCATGCCCGTAGTCTGCCAAATCTAAAGTAGTTGGAAAACGCAGAGCGCAAAACATAGCCGGGCGATTCAGTCGCCCGGTTCGAAAACTCGGCGTCTATACGTTACGAGAAAGAAGTAGTCGTTGAAACGCAGTTCGCTCGGTTGTGGGAGCTTCCGATTCGCGGCGGCGCAGGAAGTCGACGTGCATTTCTTGCCCGCGAAACTTCGCCGCGCGAGTACTCGTTCGCGACGGATACGAAACACCGTTCCGTACGAATGACAGCTCCTACTGTTGTGCTTCTCGGTGTTCCTTTCGTTTCTCCGTTATGGACTCCAGAACAAGTCGCAACAACGATAAAAACGACGCCGAATCGGAATGCTGCTCCTAGGATTAACACCTCGACGTGCACGTGCTCTCTTCACTCGTCACGTTCGCCACGAGTTGGAAGACTGTGAAACACACGAATTGCGAATTGGTAATTTGCGTGCAATCGAAAACGAGAAACGTGGGAAATATAGAATTTAAAAGATGTTCTAAAAATCTCCAAATGCGAGTTGTTAAGTCCGTTCGGTCCGCTTTCCTTACGGACAGTTATATTGGTAAGGATAGTTGGGGCTGTATTATCTTGGACTTCGAGTAAGTTTCGTGATCAACGAAATACGCGTGATTAATTCACGGAGGCTTGATTCTGATGTGACTTATTTACGTTCACTGTGGCGGAATCGAATTGACCGGGCATGAATACTGATGAACTGTTAGAAAATAACTGTCGAGTGAGTGCTTATATATTTCCGAGAGTGCTTTGTTCAAGCTTGCTCATTGAACCCGACTTTCCCTATCAGGTAAGTCGGGCACGCTCTCCGAGGACACCTTGATCCTAAATTGCAACTAATTTATGATGGCTAAAAACTTATATCACGGTACTATTTATGGTGGGTGCTGTATATCACTATTGTGTCTCGGTGATGATTGCGAGCATTTTGTTTCTATTAAAGGTTGTGCTTCGTAGGCTTCGCAAGGTTATTACCGCTGCAGTCCAGCACTTCTCGGAATATCGAATACCTCAATAAATTGGGAAGGTGTTCGTTGGGAATACTTCTTACACGGCACCTTCGTGTAAGTTCGAGTTATTGATTTCAACGCGAACGGTTGAGGTTTTCATTCAATTCCGCGGCGAACTGTTCGCGATATTTTTCGAAGCGAATCGTAGAAACGTACATTGCTAACGCTCGCCATTGGAAAGTTATCTGAAATCAGAATTCCGTTGTTAATAGCTGACGCTATTTCGGATTAAGTACTTATCAGGGGAAATCGTTTAAGCGTTTAAAGCAATCAATAGCGAAATCGACGTGTAAGATACTGCACACACTTTACATGTAACATGGCGGAACGGATGTACAGAGGTAATTGCACATCTCTCTCGAGGGAATCGCTGTGAGTGCTTGCACCTGACGTTCATCGTTTGCAAAATTATCTTGAAAAGCGTGTCTGCGAACGACGTTCAATGAACGTCGATGAGAAAATCCGCGGTTTAACACTCGCGCAGCGTTGCTTGTGTTTCACTTAACATTTGGAAAATTATATACCACACACGGTGAATCGCATTCTCCCGAATTGCGCGCGATAGAAAAAAGAAAATATCGCGAGCAGTGTTATTGTTAAAAAAAAAAAAAAAAAAAAAAATCAGGAGAAACTATACTGTAATGTATGTACTGTAATGAGAAACCGTGTTAGAGGGGAAATTAGTTGAAAGCAAAATGTACAGAATTTGTTGCACGAAGGAGAAACATTGTGACCAACAGTATTGTACCGAGTACAGTTTGCATTTAATTAATCAATACTGAAACATAAAGAGAACGGGAACTATGTGTATGTAAATGCCTTTTACTTAAAACGATGTAACAACACGTGACCGATCAAAGACATGTTGTCGATTGTAAACACGCGAAGTAATCTTCCCTTTTGCAATCTCGTTTCAATTGTATTCAGTTACGTTTGAGACAAAGAGCGTGCGCCCGCAGGTTTGCGCGCTTTCTGTCTTTAAAACAAACAATGGACAGATCAAACGTGCTGCGTAAACACACGAGATGGAGTGACAGCGTTATGGTGGAATTTATCCTTCAATGGCCTTAAGCTATCAGTTTGATTTTACGCGAACTGGATTTTACTTTGCGCGACGTCGATTCTATCAGTTTACGTGTACGTAAATATTAGAACGATTGGAAAACAAAAGTTGTCGCGTTCGGTTGATCAATTTCGCGTTTCTCTGATCCCGAAATTTATTTCAGAATTAAAGAGCTTGCACGTTGTACGAATCTCTTACGATGCGTGTATAACACAACAGGAAAATGAAATTTATTACGATAAATTCAAATTTTCAACAAGTCGAATGCAAGCGGATTAAAAAAAAAGAGAAAAAGAGTGAAGAAAGAAGAAAGAAGCGAATATCGAAAATGTGAAATAAAAAGTTTCCACTCGAGAAAATTGTTTCTCGCGGAAATTGAACTTTTCCGTGTGCGTTTACACAGTTAACCTGTTGCCTAGCTTCCAGCAAAAAGATAGAACAATTTTACCAGTAATGTTCTATTTTGCGAATGAAGTACGCGAGTTTCAATTTTCTTCGTTGAGTTACCTTTGGGAAATATTTCGATCGTTCTGGCTTTCAAACTGTGTTAATTGTTTACCTGATATCAAGTTAATAATGTGTAGAATTACAAAGAGGAGTTAATTAATCCGATGAAACTCGATATTCGTTGCAATTAAATGTTCAATTAGGCTTTGGGTGTCTCACGCGATGCTAATTTAAAGAAATGAAGTTCTGTAATTTCGCTAAATTAACACGTTATGTAGAGTCCAATTGGACAAAACAAAGCGTCATTACACGTCGCGCTATAATGTTATTACATATTGTTATCTCGCGAATTGAAATACGAACGTAATTTAATTTTGTTTCGCTAACAAATCGGCAGCAAAATTAAATGAACATGAACACGAACATCTTTAACTCTTTCGAACCTCTGTGAATGTCAATACGTTACAAAGGTAACATTCATTACGATGAATGTAAAGAGATCAAAAATATTCAAGCAGTACTGGTTACAGTAATGAAATTTGTACTTAAATATGGCGCAACAGGTATGTAGAAATGCTCAAGTCAGAATTAAAACGAATCGTCTAGCGATTGAATTCAAGAGAAATCTCAAATGACAACGAATAACTGAACAAACGCCATGTAGAAATGAAAAATGCTTTGTTTTCGTACTTTCCGTAAGCGGAACTCGAGAAATTTCGCAGTCAATTTTTTTCGAATAAATTTACCAAAGTATTCGCAGTCTATTCATCAGAAACATATCGAACATTTCGTCTACATTGAAAACGTGCTATATCTCACCGGATAATCCTCTTCGGATTTCTTCTCTAATCCGTCAAAAATTCCAGAAAGAAAACTGCCCCTCGTTCGCAGCGCGTGATGATAAATAATCAAGCAAAGAAGAAGTAAATGACGCGTATCGGATATTAACGACCGATATGCCCGCGAAAAAAGGAAAAACAAAAAAAAAAAGAAAAAACAGAAAAATGATTAAGGAGCGTGTAATCCTCGCGTGAAACGCGAGAATTGATGAAGGAAGCTCGGCAAAAGGCTTGGCCACTCATCCACCGATCTGAGGGGAAGATTCGATTACGAGTCGCGATGGCAATCGGTAACAATGGCAACGAGGACGGATGGATGGGTGGGTGGGTGGGGGGTAATTGGATTAAACGAACTATAATCACGGGGAAACAAATATTCAAACACGAAGACGAAACGTCTTCGGTGGATGGGAGGACAGGTAACAATACCATTGAGCAGGGAACGTGTAAGGGATTGTTGTTGCTGAAAGGGGACAAGTAGCTGGATAGGACGTGCGCGGAGCAAGACAGAGGGGAAGTTTGAAGTTCTCCCATTCTGTGTGAGAGCTTGAGGAGAAGCGACATGACTGGAACTGTACCGTACGGCACGGTTCTGCAAATCCTATGGCGAATTTGTCTACTCAAGTCAGTTGAATTGAATGCAATCCGTTGTTTCTGTTATTCTTGTTCATGAGATGGAGCGCCAGGCTAGAATTGATGATTATTCATAAGTAACTTGCCCCTTGCTCCTGGCCACCATGGATCTTATCGATTTTGGCTGGTGACTCGCTTCAGCCTTCGGTTTGCGTTGCGTTAACAGTGCGGGGGAGAAGTTAATTTCGCGCGAGTCACTTTCTATCTGTTAGGGGCTGTTAGTTTTAAAATTAAGGTCTGCCAGCTGTTTGAAATATTGATAGCTTTCTCTGCACTTGAGTTTCTCCACTACGCGAGTCGAGTTGGTGAATGAAAATTTCTGAAATACTCGCCGATGTGCACGATGTGACCGGCAGCTTTACCGGTGAAATTTGCAACTTTTAACGAGGGGGAAATATGCAGAGAGTAAGTATGCAGATAATGCACGATATTTCATTTGCCGGAAGTTGCAAATGAACGTAGTGCGAATGAAAGTTGCTCAACTCTTCGGTTTAAGAGAAGTAGCTTCGATCACGCTGTTTATTGAAGCATCTTTCAATGTTTGAAATAATAACGCGATATAATAATTCCACGCGGACGAAGCGTAATTGTTGTTAATGCGCGGAAATTGAAATATGGGCAACGGTATTTAAACGTATTATATTATTAATGCGGAATTATTTCGATGAAATGAGTGAACGCGTGATTAATGAATTTCACTAAGTGATGTAATTACACGAAAGTAACGAAAGTAACGTTTCGCGTTTATTTTCAGAAACTTGCAAGCTCTTTTAAAGTGGCACGATGCACCAGAATCGAAACGCAGTGCAGATTCCCTCGACGAGCATTGTTATTTCATTATTTATTCGCGAGACGGACGATATCGAAAGAATGTGAAAAATCGAAACGAAAGATTCGACGCAGGATTTGATTTTGTAAGGAGGGAAAGCCATTTGATAATTAAAATTACAAACCGAGTCGAAATAATTTGAAACGAAATATGTGATTTGAACAGTTTGAATAAATGAAATTTAATTATCAAGTTTCACAAGTCAGATCGCGAAATTATTATTCGTTTTAAAATTATGATCTCTCGTTGTAGATGGTAAAATGTAAAATGCGTGAACATTAATTCGCTCCGGATGTGAAACGAAAGACGATTCTGGCCTGCTGCTGCAATTCGAAAATAATATCGCGATTCTTCCACTACTTTATCTTCGACCTCGAGTGAAGAAACTTGGAAAATAGTGCGATGTTTCGGAAGCAATCATCCGTTTCCGCCATCGAGTCGCATCGATGGGAGATCGAGCTCCTTGCTTTTTCGAGTACCAACGCAGAATGGATACGGGCCAAAAAGAGAACGGTTCTTTTGGCTGGAGCATGATTCGACCTGATTGTTTCACGTTGATCGCGTTTAATAATGTTCACTGACTGAGTCCGAAGGGATCTAATTTTACTCTGTATTGAAAACAACTGTCTCTTTCATTTCTCTCTCTTTCATTTCTGTATTTCTTTATCAAGTTACTTTTAAACTCGAAAGGTCGTAGGTGATTTTAGATCCTACGTAAAGTGACGATCATTTCTTAAATATCTTTTACAGAACGCGTGCTCTCTTTTCCACGTTTCCTGACACGTAGCCTTCAGAAAAATCAGAATGATACGATGCAACATTTTGCAATAATTAAAAGTATCACGGCGCAGTATATTTCGATCTGTCGCGACTATCTCTCGAGGCGAAATGTTCAAAACTCGCGTAGCAACGAATTGATTTAATAAAATTAAACCGGCTATCACATTCGACTCAGTAAATTACCGCAATGCTGCGGATCTCTTGTATTTTCAAAAAGCAGAACTTGAGCACAGATTTGATTCGCGTCTATATTTAAAAATTATAACGAGTATGTTATGTCTGCAGATCTCACGGTCTTTCACAGTTACGAAAGTACAGTTTACAATCGCACGATTATGAAAGTACAGTTTGCAACTTTGCACTTTAACACCTTTAAGTTTCATATAGATTCATGAAAATAATATTCAGCGAATGTTTGACATTTTGGCGCGCGCGCACACACACACACACTCACACACACAAAGGTAGTCGTGTATAATTTAAAGCCTTACGGACAAGTACGGTGGTAGCTTATAGACGTGTCGTCTTGTATTGTGGCCTTCCGGGTTGTAACACGTCGCCGGTAATATGGCACACACATAAATTCGACCGTACTTGAACCCTTCGGTCGCAAGTGTTACGAGTCGACCGTACTATTTGCCCATGAACACAAGCGTCGTAAGTTGGCCGTGTCTTAAGTGGACCCAAGTCGGCCCATTATCTCGGTTTACGTCACAGTCTTTTATAGTTACACAATATAGAAACTACACGCCGTGCACAGGATCATAATCGAAGCCACAGCGAACTCGCTAATTGTCCGCGTGGAACTCAATGATCCAAAATATCGATTACCGACGAGTTTTACCGGCTCATTGAATCTGTATTCGAACCGCTTTCTAACGACGGAACTCTAGAGTAAATGGAAGGTACGGCCATAGAATATAATGGCCCGCGAAGAATATTTTGCGAGATTAATTCTTCGATCCGGTCGTCGACGCTGGGGAAGTATGGTTTCGCGAAGAACATTCCTTTGGAATTCATTAACTAAAAGAGCGTCATTTTGTGAAATTAAAATCCTTCAACTGATCTCTCGCCGCTGGGAACTGTGGCTTTTAAGTAATTATTCCATTAATTCTGCAAACATTGATCAAATTATAAAAAAAATTATCCTATTGAGTATTTTTGTGATTTTTCTACCTGGGAAGTAATATGCATAATTATTTAAAATAATTAAAACTATTTAAATTTATAATGTATATTCGAATTCGAATGAAAGATCTGTCCATTTATATCTGAATAAAATCCAAATAAAATTATTATTATTTTCTTCTTCCTCTGTAAAACACAGAATGAAAATTTTGGAGTGGCGTATGAACATGCGTTCGTTAAATAAAATTATTTTATTCCACACACAGACACACACACACACACAATGGAACGGTGTGACGACTAATTGGGAAATTGGCGATGCGTACAATCGAATTTTTCAGATAACGGAGCGACTGCTTTGTTGGCTGTTTCCAATTGAATATGACAAAACATTTTGTTATGACATGAAGATTTTATATAATTCAGCACGAAGAGCTTTCAAAACCACAATTACCGTTATCAAATCAGTATCGAGATATTTGCTCGAAATGTGTATCGTTTCTGGTGTTCCCTCTCAAAGGAAGCATCGAACATTGAAAAATCCACGCAACAAAAGAGTTTCTGCTAGTGAGATTGTCATAAATTCTTTCGCTCTTAAATGACGCTTGCGTTCGTTTTTCGCAGTTAATCGCAGGTAAATTTTTCAAATACAAAGCCTGTCAGCCTACGAATTTTTTTTTTATATCGATCGCGTAATACACTGCTCGATGTTTGTACGGTTATGAAAAATTAACGAAGTATTCGTAATTGAAAAACTTCGTCGAGTATCCTGTCAGAACAGAATGGCCGCCCATTTGGATTTTTGTACAACGTTTTGTCAGGAAAATAAATTCAATGCTGAAAATCAAATTACACAGACGTTGAGAAAGTATTTCAGTAACAGAGAAGTAAAAAGATCCTACAAAATGGAGTAAACGTTAAAATTTCTCTGTACAAACTAACTAGACTGTAATCTTAGATAAAATTGCAAAAAGGGAAAACTTCGAAAGAATAGAACTTTTCGCTCGTTGTAACAAATATTGAAAAAAAATTTTTTTTTCCTGAACATTATCAAATCCAAAAAAATATACATACGTATATAATTCTAGTTTATATATGTATAGAGAGAGAGAGAGAGAGAGAGAGAGAGAGAGAATTATTTAGCAGTATCGTTTTCGTGCATTCGTTAGAATTTTCTACGGGGCGTTACGCGTAGAAAATTCATTCACCGGCGAAACGTTTTGAAACTCTCGGCTTCGTTTGTACGACTAGTGCCAACAACTTGTTAATTTTCATTTATCTTTCGTCGACGTTCCGCGTCGCTAATGAATGCCCCGTGTCTGAACGGTAAGAATAAATTGGAGCCATATGAAATTGGCACGGCTATATACACTGGCTGCCTCGTACAAAAGCAAAAGCTCGCTTCAACTATAAACAAATCAATGGGTGACAGCTGTGTTGCATTACACGACGCTGGAATTGCCCTCTCGGAACTGTTCTGTTTACCGGGTACACGCGTTCTAATTATTTACACACCTGCGATTCATCGCGATACATTTTCGTAATAAAACGCACCGCCGGAGTGTCGATATATTTTCGAAGCTAATGTTCGCATATATTCTGCCTCGTCATAATATGAAACATTTCGCAAACCCAATCTGTGTAAAAATAATTTCTCTCTTCCTTTCGTTGTATCTTTTCCAACCCTCGAACAGTGCACGAAAGGTGGATGTCGAGTTCAAAGAAAAGGAGAGAGAGAGAGAGTCAAAACGAAAAGCAAAATTTTAACTTTCAATTCTGACAAGTACGTCTCTTTTCTTGAAAGAAATTTTTGTTATCATGAATCCGTTAAGGACCAACGATGCAATTTACATTATAGAATTTTATTCTTTTTCTTCTCCTTTTTTAACTTACTGTGAGGATTCTAAGAACTTGCGTGATATTTGTTTTTCGTAGTTATTTCTTCCACTTGGATTTTACAATCGTAAAACCTCACAACGAGCGGATCCAGCATCCGTCAGGCGAAGGTTAATTCTTCTTTCGCTTTCGTACACTTCGTTACGCGCATTACCCGAAGATATATATACACACGTGTATATATCTGGAATTTTTTATGAATTGCCCGCCGTTGGAATCGCGTTCGAGTGGCTATTGATATCCGATACGAGGCTGCAGAACCCATTAAACCTCGAATCGAAAGCGCTAAGCACGGTTCATTGATTACGGTCGTACGAGTTGGATCGTAATGTGTTTGTCTTTTTCACTTTTAATAAGCATCTCGCGTCTGTGGTTTTACAGGAACGTGGAACGATTTGAACTTTGTTCTAAAGTAAATTCGTGCGAGATCCAGTGTTGGTTCCAGCATAACATGCTACTGTGTATATCCAACCATTCGGAAATTTGGGAAACGCACGAACGTGGAAATGCTTGCTTTGGTTAATTACTGTGAGAGTACTTCTGGAGTACGTCCAAATTCTTCCGAGACAAAAATACTACGGATTTTGTAATTCGATTTTACGGCTGCCTCTTAATTTCCCCCAGTAATTGAGAGGAAATTTACGATGGAGAAAATAGAACGTTCATTGATACGTTGTACCGATAAAAACTACAAGCTCTCGCCTACAAGTTGCACGAAACGAAATTAATTTGAAACACTTTGCGTCGCTATTTGGCCGCGAATAAATTCTCTTTCCTTTACGATCGAAATACTTCGAGAAGAATCACTTGCTCTTGGAAAAAAATCGATCGAAACGAAAGTTTTGTGCTGTGAAATTGTCCCAACAAAAAACGTAATTTCATTCACGAAGCTAGTGACAGTGCCCTGCCAAGGGAATAATTCACATTCAGGAGTCAAGGGTCAACTTTCACAAGTATCTGAAATTTTTTTAGATTATCTCAGATTATTCCTTTGGCAAACTTACTCGTCGCTGGAATAAATCTGCCGCCTATTCACCGTGCTATACCGTGCTATACGGCGAGCAAGAAATTATCTGATAGAATGTGGACGATATCACGCTTAATGGAGTATCGACGAGACAGTGACAGGACTTGTTTTGATGACCGGCGCTCGTCACGCTGGCTGCACTTGAAGCTGCAAACGATGCATCAGCAATGGCCATAATTCATTGGCTCCAGCAGGTGCATCCTCGTTTCCCCGGCCTCTTCTCACGAGCCAGCACGCACACACGCACGCACATGCACACGCACACACACACACGTACGTAGCGCGCGGATCCCGCGACGTGGATCAACGCCGACATTCGCGGCGAGCTGAAAACTAATCGCGATCGAAGGTAACGGATGAGGATACCTAGCTATGCTGAATCATCCCGGATGACGTAGAAAGCTATCGGGGATATTATACGTGAACCTTTTTCAACATCCGACCGAGAATGACCGATGATATCCCTGAGAATCTCGATGGCGTTTCCGAGATATATTTCGCGTAGTTATTTAAATCGGCGAGAATCATTTTTATCGCGATGAAGGTTGTAATGACAGAGGAGAGAGAGGCTGTATGTTGGGTTATTCCACGTAGCTTTCAAAGTTCGCGGTGTTTGCGTAAATAGGAATGGGAATCGAACAGAGTAGGCTGTGAAATTTTCCGGAAAATTTGGCACTTGAAATTTGGCATTGTTGTATATGAGGTATGTATGTGAATCGGGAAATAATTGGAATTGATTAAAATTTCACAATGTCGTAGACTCTCACGACACGGGCAAATGAACTAGACATTGGCAAATCTAAAAATATCAAATTAATCGACACGTCCAATTTCATGAAATAATGTAAAAGTGTATCATTAAGATAGATTCCACGAAAATTTCACGCTTAATACAATAATAATGTGGAAATTTGATATTACGGATGTACGAAAAATTCAGAGATTTAATAATTCCATTGGTAAACACGACCATATTATAATAAAATACGTGAATAAAACAAAAAAATCATTGAAACCATTGAAATAACACGGTTAAAGGCACATATGATGAAACTGCAGTAGGATTTTAAATTAATTGAAACTGGAACGATATGTTATATCCCGGAGGCAGGATAAAACTTTTTTCCGCGAAATCTTTTGTATAGAAAGATACAAAGCTGTCTATTCATGCTAGCCTGCATTGCGATGAAAATTTCTATGAAAACATATTAAAAAATCGATCGAAAGGTAACAATAAGGTTCCAGGAAAATACAGAACGAAACGTTAAAAACGTTGTGCCGCGGATATTATAACCACGACTTCATTTATTAACCATGGTTGAAAATTACTAAGCTTAATATTTTATTTATTTTCGTATATTGGAACGTCCAGCAAATCAATTTTTTTGCCCTTCGAACAGAACTGACGCAATAAACGTCAACGTTCTAACTTCTTCGCAGTTCACATCAGCGACGTACTAATACCTACAAATCAAATCAAAATTCGAACATTAGTCGCAGCAGGCCGAATATATAGGTTACCCTGTACAGTTCGTTACGTTCGAGTTTCTTCTTCAAACCCGTTCCACCGGCAAGAAACTATCGAATCCACGGGTCGATGTATACGAATTCTTTGCTTCTTAAGATTTACTTTGTCTCTTCGTTCCAGCTACAGTTCGAGCGATGCCACGTTCCACGGCCGTTCGTCTTGCTCACAGTGGCCGTTCTTTCAGCGAAACGGTACCACCCTCGAAGCCGCCCTTTCCCGTCGAGAGCGTTCTTTAAACTTTCCTCTGCTTCCTCCTCCTCCTCCTCCTTCTCCCTCAACCCTCGCTAGCATTCACTTCGCATCGATTTCGACGTTCACGCCTCGATGCGTCTTCTTCGCCTAGGGATGTTACCTATCGTTCTGTCCTCTCTCTCTCTCTCTCTCTCTCTCTCTTTCTCTCGCTCTTCCACCCCCGTTGCACCGCCACGCGATCGCTCCTCCAAAATGCCAGCGTTCCGAACGCCCCTTTTCCACGGGAAAACTTGAAAAATGGCTCTGCTTACCGCGAAACTTTTCGACTTCGTTCGAACGTGTTCTCGTATCGATACTACACTCGCCTTGACACGTACGAGTCCCGGTTTTATATACAGGCTGCAACACAATTAAGGGCAGTACATAAACGTTTCTTTCGTTCTCGTCTCTTTTCGTTATAATCTTACTGAATTACAATTACTGGAGAATTTTCAACGTTTCGTCTTCAGGATAATTGCAGCATTCGGACGAAATTTAATTACAAGTTTCTTTCTTTCTCTTCTTTTCGTTATAATCTTCCTGAGTTACAATTGCTGGAGAATTTTCAACGTTTCGTCTTCAGGATAATTGCAGCATTCGGACGAAATTTAACTACAAGTTTTCGATTAATTACATTGTAACATTGTACTTGGTTCTAATATATATTGGATTAGTTTTAGTCATTAATTATTACATGTTCTTTAATAAATGTTAAATTACATTCGGATCCCCGAATTTGGCATTTATTACCTAAAATATCTGGATGATTAAAGATTTGCAATTTGTTTATAAAACACCGTGCTTCGGTTGTACAACAATTTGGATCGCGTTTGGTAAATTCGATGGTTGAAAAATTATGAAGCTGAGTAAAAGTGAAGCTCGCGCAATTCCTTCGCCGGACACGCGAGGGAACCATGCTGAAGAAATGTAGATCTCAATTGAAGAGAAATAAGATCGCTTTATTCTTATTAGAAACCTATCTTAGTTCAATGGTTTCTGAATCTTCCCTTTATGTTTCAACCCTCTGAACAGTTCATATTTAACTATTTCTGAATCATTAGACGAGCAACGATCTGCTTGAAACATTTATAAACATATTTAAGTCTTCAAATTCAGATAAGAAATTAACAAGTTAATCATTTCACAAATCCATTAATTACAATAATTACGATACAATTGTTTACGATATTTATCGATTATCTAAAAATGTTTTCATCGCATAATGTCAACCTCCCCAAGGACATACAAAATTTAATGTTCAATATAGTGTTCACATTAGTGTTTTATTAAACGTCTAACGTCTGTTAAAATATTAAAAAAAAATTCTTAACAATGAATCATTTCTCTAAGCTATTTACTTTATTCCTCTCACGACATAATGCAACACGTGCGGTAATACACCGGTAGTATTTTTAGTAAGTACTACCTTCGTAGACCGTTTCGTCCCACATTTATTCAAGAAACTACGTGTTGCAACAGCTTCTGCAAGTAGTCATTATCACAGCCATTACTATTGTAAATCGTGGAACAAGCGATTTATCGCTTCGATAGCGGAACAATCGGTTTTTAACCGGTGATGTTTCAGCGGGATGATTGAAGCTATTTATAAACAGCGATTCCCGCCTGATGGCGTACGATTAATTCTGTCGTTTGTCAGAATCAACCGGTGAACGTTCTCGCGTTCTGTAAGAAAAAGCGTTTCCTTAAATCGCTGGAGCGATTGTTCCTTTTCGTACGATGCGAGACGATAATAAAGTCGCCCATTGTGCCAATCAACCGACGAATCACAGACTCGTAAATCTCGTACCGCGTTACGGCGCGTTTCACGATGCGTGAGCGTTTACGACTGGGACGTCGTAATTTCTTTCTTTCTTTTCTTGTTTCTTTTTTTTTTTTTTTTTCTTTGTCCGACGTGGATTTCTTTATGTAATATCGTCAAACCTCTCGGGAATTACCGCGAACGGAAATAAAACGAAGACACTTCCTTACTTTTTTTTCTTGATCTTTCCTTGTTTATATTCTTCATCATCTCAACACGTTGTTGTTTATAACTTTCATTCTTATCGATTCACTTCATGCAGTGTTCATATTCAGATATACAT
>WIUT01001513.1:0-29607 GCA_010645135.1 Tetragonula clypearis | reverse complement strand
TTTTTTTTTTAAATTTAGATTTAAAATTTAGATGCATTTTGATTAAATTTTCTTTTAATCAAGTTTGTTCTTTCAAGTGAAATCGTGTATTTTTTTTTTTAAATTTAGATTTAAAATTTAGATGCATTTTGATTAAATTTTCTTTTAATCAAGTTTGTTCTTTCAAGTGAAATCGTGTATTTTTTTTTTTAAATTTAGATTTAAAATTTAGATGCATTTTGATTAAATTGTCTTTTAATCAAGTTTGTTTTTTCAAGTGAAATCGTGTATTATTCGAGTCAGCTCGTCTATTAAACCATTTATACTGGAAAACTATAATAAAATATTATCGTGTGATACTTGTTCAAAGTTGAACTTGCTCTTTGAATGTTTTGTTTCTCAGATCATCCCGTTTCACCCAGTAATTTGAGCCCATTAGATTTTCTGTTTGAGGCCGACTATAAAAAGTAAAGTCTACGTTGATTGTGATCGACAAAGTGCTGAGGACGTGCGTCATCAAATTATCGAAGACATAGAAACATCACTGCGCTGATGTTATGTAACGTGAAACATTCTTTAAGAGTTCAGATTACAAAAAGCGTTTAGATGTCAATGGTCATCACTTTGGGCGCATTTTATAATGGCTGCGATGCAAACAGTCGAATAAATATTTATCTTATTTTTAATCACAATTAATAATTAATAAACATTGCGCAATTTCCTGTTATTACTGATGCTGCTATTGTAGATAAATTCGATACTCTACGAATATTACTATTAATAATATTATTTTAATTTAATTTAATGGTTTCCCGGTATACTTTTTTTTATAGCGAACGACGAAGTTGAATCGTCTATATATTTAAAAAAATGTACTAATTCACTTAAGAAAACAAACGTTAACGCATCAAAATAAATTAAAAAATAATAATTATACCGTTTAACGCCACTCTCGAAATGCCATTTGACTTTTGTCTAAAACGTTTTTAGACATAATCGATTGTTTTCAAAAATATTATAGCTTCTAGTCTTAGGTGACTGTGGCGTTTATAATTATGGTACCAATGGTGCCATAATCATAATTTGTGAATCGACACATAGTATTAAATTTCATTATTTGATCAACATGGTCGACTTGAACGAAACTGATATATTCATTGTAATCGATAAAGTCAAACAAATTTAAAATTTAATTAATTTATTAATTGATTGTTAATGATTGTTTTCTCGACATTAGAGACACCGAGCAATTAATAGTCTTTATGCAAGCTTGATGAAAGTAGAAATTTATATAAGGATCAAACTATCGGACGTTGTTCAAGATTAAACAGATATTAGTCGGCGAGTTTCACGGGAAAATAACGAGTGCTGTCACCAATTTCTAAACCATTCTACAATTGTTAAATTATTTAGAGTACAGGATTGCGCGACATCGTTCGCAGATTACGAAGAAAAATCATCGATAATCTAAACTATTACTACATTGCTATAAACTACGTTATACGATCCCCAGTAAAGTAGGCGCCATTGTGACAGCAGATGGATCAATATTTATTCTCGGAAGAGTTTATCGGTAGACTCTAAATTCCCAACAAAGAATCCACTGTTGAACGTAAACAGTGATTCAGAAATTGAACGTAGAATTTGTTTATGAATGGCAATGCGATTTCATTGTTTGCAAGGAATGGAGAAACAGCCGGAGGTGGTTCTGATTATGTAAATTAGCCGACAAATGCATCGTAGCCGCGCGCATTGTCGATTATAGCGTAGCACGTTGAAAAACGCGGGCCACGTGCTACGAAAAAGAAAAAAAAAAAAAAAAAAAAAAAATAGAAGAGAAGTTCGATCAACGAATCGGAACGCGTGTCGTCGATTTAACGAAACAATTTCGGCTCACTCGAGGGTGCTACAGCCACGTTTTTGTTGTTCCAACAAAAGACGACTATAGAAGCCCCCCCTGATCGGGCCTGCGCTATCGCAGCTATCGGCCGATTTGCCGATTCACGCGTGACACGCATTGGCTCACGTCGCTTAAAGCTGACATTTATAAACGTCAGCGATGCCGTGGATAGGCACACAGAGGCCTTCATTCAGCTTTAGTTCGATTATCGCGGATAATAACGCCGGGATGTTCAAAAAGTTACGTTTCACGCGGCTAGTAGCAGAAACTTTCAATTATTATTCTCGGTGAATGATCGAACTTAAATTTGTTGAATTGTTGTAGCATTATCTTTATAGTTGTCGAAAGTTTAAAACTCTGTCCAGTGTAAAATTCTATCGTGTTTCGATTTAACTTGTGCATCGATGAAATTAAGATATGCAATACCGTGCTACGTTTTTGAAACAGATTTTCACTTTCGGAAGCTTTTGACAACGTGTGATAATTTTCTATCTCTAAACACAAAATCTTTCATTTGAGATTCTGTACGTCGAAAAGTATGAACTAACAATAGGACCCTGCTCTATGAGAGAAGATCGAGAGAAGGTGATGTAAGATGACTATAGCCATGGCATGACTATGATTAAATTGCTTAATTAGGGTGCAAAAAGAAACGATAAGATTCACTCTCTACAAAATTGTGTCTTTCTTCGGACTCAACAACGGAGGAGAACTATTTTCAAAAGGATCAAGAGCCTTACTCTTAGAACTGTTGGCAATTTTTATTAACAGCAGAATTACAACTGAAGCATAAAATTTCCATCAGAGACGTTAAAGTAAAAGAAGCAGAAAATTTTTATAACACAATAGGGTGCACAAGCTTCTATTTATGTATTTTACGAAAAATTATTCAAAATACATTGTCTCGTGTCTACGAAATATCAAAAACAAAATATAATGTCAAAAACGAATTCTCATTTTGACCATTTTGGTAGTTTTATTAATTCTTCTCTTCGTCAACGCTGTTACATTGCAAGAGTATAATCAAAAAATTATACTTTACTAGACTAAGAATTTTGGGACTTATAAATACGTTTCAATACTGGCTGTTATACTTGCTGCAATGCTATACTATGTGTTACCCGTGGATGCTTTCTGCTGCGCTTATTTCTTTCAACACGTATTTCGGTGCCTGGCCAAAGTACCTTAGGACCACTCATCCCTAACAATGCGTTCGAAGAAATTCGAACGGTTGATCAGGGATAATTGCACGTATCGTTGCACGATAGAAACACGAAATGGCAAAGTTTCTATCGATACACGCAAATCGTTGAGCCGATGCTACGTACGATATACCGTCCCGTCATAAATTACACTGAGATAGGCAATGATTATCGCCGTGGCCCTAATCAATTATCGCCTGAACGTTACGTCAGGTATCTCGCGCGTTCTCACGACGCGAAGACAGCCATTAGAATGAAAGTACCGTTGCCCTATAACTCGCGACTCCTCTGCGCTGCTAATCGGATTTCTCTTTTCTTTTCTTTTTTTTTCTTTTCGAACTGTTGGAATTCTTCATTCGCTCCAGTAAACGATCCAGTTTCACTCCGTAATAATACTACCGCGCGCGGAAGTCGTTCCTAGAAACACTCGTTACACCAGCACCGATATGCATGCTTCGCTATCGTCGTCGTTTGCCTGTTTTATCGAGCCAGCTCCAACCAACTGGAGTCCGTCCGACTCTGTCGGGACCGTTTTCTGGGAAGCTTTACGATCGCGACAAGCTGCCAACGACTCTCTCGAAATATCGTTCTTCATCGTATCGAATCGCTCTACCCATGGTGTAACATCTGCCTTGGTTCGACGACAGCATTCAGGGCAAGGGTGAAATTTGTTGTCGTTGCGCGATCACGTTGACCAAAAGTGTATCACCTCTTTGATTCGTTGATATATCCGTTTGAACTTTCCTCGAGCTGTTAGATCGTTCGCGTCTATATTTTTCGCACGGAGAACACGATCGTCCGTGTTTGTTCTTCAAATTTCGATCGCTCGGATAGCTCGTCGATCTCTTATCGGTTTCGTGACTTTTCAAGTCGCTGCGTTTGGGACCCAGGTCTCGGCCCGGTTGGACGTAAAATTCACTACGGCATGGCCGATGAAAAAGTGGAGCTCGGTCGATATGTATTTAAAAAAAACTATGACGAGATAGAAACGAACGACTGACAGTCGCGTTAGTCAGCGTGCTGACTGGTCTCATATGGTACGACATGGTATGAAACATATCCCATTGAAAGTCGTATCTGGCAAATATCTTTCGCAGGACAGCTTTTGCAGAAACAAAAGAACCGAAAGTCTTCGAGCAGTCGGAGTCTTCTTCTTTACCCCCCCCCCCTCCCCCCACCCCGACCGTTCGAAGATTTCTTTCCACGCTTATTTTCTTTGTCCCCTCCCCGAGGACCGAGTGCACCTTTCTACATTGGCATTGAAAGACTTTTTCAAGCTCGCGTGTACTCGGCAACGCGGCGATAAAAGCACGCTAATCGCATTAGCGGCTGCAGTGTACGCAGTTGTCGTCTTCGTCCTTGAAAAAACGCTCTCCTCGAAGGGTCCTCGAGGAGGAAAGACCTCGCCGTCGGTCTTCGGAGCCGCGAGAACAAACGCGAAACACTTCAGCGCAGACTTTTTTCGTTCGGCCGGGCCCTTCCTCGAGTGAACCCTTTTTTCTTTTTCAGCACTGACGTCAGCATCGTACGTGGAATGTAAATAACGGTCGGTCCACCTATCATCGCTCTCCTCTGTGTGTTTTAACGTTATAATATATATATATATATATATATATATAATATGATTATAACATTATAATATGATTCTTATAATATACATATACATCATATGTTATAATATACATATTTTAATATTATGTATATTATAATATATTAATATAATTATAATTAATATATATAATATTATAATATTATAATATATTAATATTAATATTATAATATAATATATTGATATAATTATAATTAATATACATAATATTAATATATTAATTAAAATATGATTCTTATAACATAATACATATATATACATATTATAATATGATTCTTATACATTAATATACACATATATCATATGTTATTATTATGTATATTATAACATATTAATATAATTATAATTAATATATATATTATAATAATATACTAATATATTAATATTAACATTAAAATATTATAATATATTAACATAATTATAATTACTATACATAATATTAATATATTATGTACATTAATTATAATATGATTCTTACAACATTATATACATGTATATATGTATGTATACATATATATATATGGGTGCGACAGATGCGGCTGCCCGCACAAACGTACGCTCGTCTCATGTGTGTTCACCTCGACCACGTGCTCTTTCTTCGAGACGTTGTTCGATATCCTCGAGTGTCTCCGCTTTGTCTTCCGCCAGTCTTTTCAAGCAAGTTTCTCGAGAGTCTCCTCTTCTTCCCCGTTTGTTTGCCTCTGTTGTTTCGAGTCGCGAGAACGCTCGTTCCTTTAACGAATTCGGTGGCCAAGACTTCGAGTAGACATCTTTCTGATGAGCAAGATTCGTTGCTGCGAATGGTTTACGTTACGATGATTTTATCCGTGGCTATCATGGATGACAGCTTTGGTTCGATGGAGATACATGTAAAGAATCTGCCGTAAAATTGATCTCGACCTTGAATTTCAAGATCAAATTTTTCTTTTTTTTTTTTTTGTTTTGTATTCTACTTATCACGAAAGTAACCATAGGTCGCGAAAAATGGCAGCAAAAAGTTTCTGAATCACTTGACAGTGCGGACGCGTACGTTCTAACAGCGACTTTACGGCTCTGAGCGCGTGGATGTAATGTTTATATAATATTTCAAATAATGTTAACAGTTTAGTCATTTGATTATCTAGACTCACACTGATGCTACAACTGATGATAAATCAAATGCTAGCGAAACCTGATTCAGAATCGCTGTTAGAACGCTTATTTTGCCATTTTACAAGAGAACTATTATGTTGCGACTTGTTGGAAAAGTTTTACCTTCCAGTGACGTGTAGAATACAATGCACGAAAAAGAAAAAAAAAAGAAACCAGCTTGACCATGAAACTCAGGGTCAAGGTCAATTTCGCGACAGGTTCGTTACATGTATTTCCATCAAATCGAAGATACAGAATTCATCTGTGCTAGTTACGGACGAACTTTTCTTTCCACCCTGTAGAGAGATATCCTCGATGCTTTTATATTCTTCATCTTTACTCCGGTGGATCTTTCGTATCCGAAATTAGTTCGTTGTTTGTGTACACATGTGCCTCACACACGCGTGTAAATGTAGATAGTAATGTACAAAAAATCCGCAGTCGACGGATCTAACTTGTTACTCGTACGCAACAAACAAACAACGAAAACAACTCGGAATCGTTAGTTAGTTGATCAAAATACATAATTATTAAGTCATAATTATCTAGCAGCGACCGCTCGATCGTCAAAGACAGTCACTGTATGAAGATACTGTCGCGCGAAACCGGTCTCGAAATTTCGAAAATTATAGCTCGGTGATGAAAACGGAGTCGTAACGCAGAGCTCCGCTTTTTTTACCGATCGAAATATCAAGAGTCACCGATCAGCAAGCCCCGTGAAAGAATTAAGAGCCATCCTCTTGCCATCTCGCAGACCAATTACTCGAATCAAGGGTACTAATTAATTGAGAACGTCGTACGGTCGAAAGGACGCGCAAGCGCAAGCACAGTCGGTCGGCATCAATGATTCATAGCAAGCGAAAAGTTTCGACAGAACGGCTCCGGTAATTAGCAGCCCGGTCGGTTTTTAATTGATCAATAGGATTATTCTGGTCTCTGGTAACGCTACCAGGTTTTTCGTAGACGTCGATCGTGATCTAGAGCCGTTTCAACGGAGGACTAGAGAGGGGGCGGGGGAGAGAACGATGGAGGCTTCAGTCGGGCGCGGAATCCAGTTCAAGCACCATGAAAACCAGTCATTGAACGTTGAATCAAAGCCAAGATCTAGTCTCATCGCTCAAACTCGATCCCAGCAGAAGCGCTCACCTCGTCCGACGCGGCGTTCTCGTCTCGAGACGAAAGCGCGGAGAGAAAAGAAAAATCCGAGTGTTTCGACTCGCCTTTACCGTTAGGCAACGAGTTTCAGTTCTCTCGAGTTTCGCGACCAAAACGAGTCGGCGGCACCTTCCTTACCTGCAGCATGATGAATAAAACCGCTCTTTCTATCGCCTTTCTCGTCGTTCGATGTAGATGAGAAACTCTCACGATCGATCTCTCGCCGCGAGCCTCTGTCGAAATTGTTTCCTTCGAGTTTTCTTTTTTTCTTTTTGTTTTTTGTTTTTTTTCTTCGAACGTACCAGGCTTCACCTGTACGTGAGTATCGTTTTCGCATTGTGCGACGATGCGTAAAATATTCTTCGCAATACGGATGACAAACGTGAGAAATGGTTATCGAAAGGTGAGGATAGTTTGTTTCCAGTGATTACGAAGAATTACTGACAAATTTCGACGTACACCGATCGGTATTTCAAAAGAGATTATCATTGACGATCTAGCAAATAACAAGCATGTTTATTTGCATTTATCGTTAGACTCTCGATCGTCGCGTCTTCCCGATAGAGATCAATTTATACGTAAACCTTAAATTTTTGTATGACACACGAGTGTCATTCCAAGGTCGTATATATCTGAACGTATTTTCTTTACCACGCAATAAAAAAAAAAAAAAAAAAAAAAATACATAGTTGTACGGGAAAGCACATCGATAACCTTGAAAACTCTGAAAAAGAAAATTGATTTTGGAAAAAGAAATATTCTCACCAGTTATTGGTCTTTCGATATTCGCAATTAGTTAGGTGAAAAATATTTTTTGCATCAATTGGAAAAGATATTTAAATGGATCACCCTGTTGTAATGTTCTGACATTTCATTGGAACTAGCCGCGAGGCTCGATTATCATAATTATATTCACAGAATTCGAAACAAAATCTGCAGCAGATATTTACATAATATATTCCATATTCAATATGTATTTCGCGAAGGGCATATTCAACCTTTGTTATACGTATGCTTCTTTTTTCCTTTAATTTGCTCGTCGTGCAACGAAAAAAGATTTGCACTTGCTATTAAAGTAAATCCGTAATTTCAATTAATTTACATCTTAGAATTTACTTTACGACCAAAAAAAAAAAAAGAATTTACTATCGAGTCTACAATTTTTCGCGAAATAGTGCAACAAAGTAGTACAATTTTATAATAAACATTTATAATGAGATATGATTAGACAATTAGAAAATTTCGCCGTTTCATTGCAATTTTATTTCAATTTCACAGCAAACGTACTCCGCTTTTGTCGAATATACTCGTCGCAGCTGAAAAATAATTCAGCGCACAAGTGAACGTTGTCAAAATGAAATAAAACGCTGAAATGGTTAACATCTTTCATTCGTACTACATATTTCTACGTAAATTTTCAAATTTCAAATTTCGTCTCAATTCTGGCCAGTATAATTACGAAAATCGTGTTCACAGTGTGCCGCGTACAGCCCTCTCGGTGACAGATAGAATTACAAAGGATAAATTAAACGTTAATCGTGTGCCGATGAAACCGAGAAATCGATTCGAAGAAATAAAATTGATCTTCAGTTTTCGTTTTCTCTCGGGAGATCTCTGCATTTTATGCGGAACCTTCGGTCGTTCGACAGATCGGGTTTGTCTCCTTTGTTTAAAAATTAATCAACCGGCCTCTCGTTTCGAGAGATGCGCGCTGAATCTCGCGTAGATCGATCGAGGAAACGAATACGGGACAATCGACGAGGGTGGAGGAGAAAGCGGATGGAAAAAGGAAGGCTTGCTGCATCGGTCGAAATGTCGGCGTGACTAACGATCCGCGTGCAGAGCGATCCGGATCTGATCGGAGGAATAGAGCGGTCTCGCATGTGGAGAGAAGGACACGATCCATTCATAGATCCCAAATTCGGTGAATCTCGGCTGTTCGATCGCATCGCGGCATTTCCTTCTACGGAAACCGAAGATTGCGTAACGTCACGAAAGCGGGTGATCGTGTGTTGCGCGAACCGTGGATCGGCAAACGTGTCTCCTGAAGCGAAGGGGATCACGAAAACGCCGTTTCGAGTGTATCGAACGATCGTGCATTTTCTCTCTCTCTCTCTCTCTCTCCTCTCTTTTATAGTCTCTCCGCTCTGGCAGTCTGCCGGCGGAATAAAACGACGCGACCGGGCCATTATCGTAGCTCGCAGGTACACGGGTTTCGGATCGTTTCGTGCACGGACGTAGGAAATGAATCGCCACGAAGCAGCTCGTAAATCGAATTTCGAAAGTCTGCCTATATACTGATCTGTGTTTCGAGACAAGATTATGTGCTTCTGTTGCTTGGCCTCGTTGTCGGCATGGTTTCGTTTACATTAACACTGCGTATTACACAGTGGTCGGTCACCGCGAGATTATTCGCGCGATCGAGAATTGAACGAAAATTTGTGAAAATATGTATTGGGGGAAATATTGGGAAGGATTTTCTGGCGTTTGCTGTTGGAGAAGATGTTGCAAACAAAGTAGTGGATTCAACATTACGACAGTATCTTGTAAATCCTCGATAAATATATCTGCGATGCATGGATTCGTCGATTACTAGTGGTCGGTCGCTGAAATTATTCACACAATCGAGAATGTGAAATTATCAGACAAAATGTAAATGGAGGATATTTTTAATGTTACAGCAGTATCTTGTAAATCCTCAATAATAACCCGCAATCTTGTTAACGTTCGCGAAATAAGAAGTTCCACGATTTCGTTGCAAAAGTTGAATTCTGTTTCGAGAATGAATCGAGAGTTCGTCGAATTTGTTAAATCTTAAATTAACTTGATGTATCAAGTTAAATTTAATGAATTAAACACTTCGAGTTAAAAAAGAATTTCTATCGACGCGCGAGTATGCTCGACAAAAATTCGAAGCCAAATTTCAAATATAACGTTACCATCAAAGTCGTACGTGTGTCGTCAAATTCGAAAACCATCTTGTTCAAACGTCTTTCGGATAAAGTGGCGGCAAATAAATCGGAGATCCGCGGAAAATTCAACGAGTGGTGCACGTGGGTAGACGTTTTCACCGATTGAGAATGTAGCTAGCAGAGCACGTTGAACGAGCGTGAACGAAAAAAAAAAAAAAGAAAAAAGAAAGAAAAAAGGCGAGAGAATACGCGTCGTTTCTCGTCACGGTGGATTTCCGCGGCTCTCCACGTGCCGCAGGAAGGAAGTTGATGGCGGCAGTAAGAAAAGCGTCGTCGCGCAGACGGATAATGGAAAAAAGCGACCCGCTTCCGTGAGAAGCGTTATCCCTCGGGCGTCACGTGCTGTGTAACCGTAACGAAACGAATCCCAGCCGCACATTGCTTCGTTTGTCTGTCTGGATGTCTTTTCGTTGAATACGAACTAGACGTACGTACGTTCGTACGATCGTCACGGCGGATTAAGAGACGTTAAACAGACGCGTTGTTCGCCGGAATCCCGCGATATTATCTTAATTACATAATGATTAACGACCCGACACGAACCCAATGGCTCTCATTCCGCCTGCCACGGAACCTACGCGCTTACGTGCTTTTGTATCGTTTCGTTACATCCGATGTAATATCGGTAGTATCGGTATTACGATCATTATCGTCAACGAGCTTTTCGACGCGATGCAGAAATACAGAGGAGAATGCTGTGCGAGAAAAAAAAGCTCGGATTCTTGTTGTAATTATTCACGTGTTAGTTAAAATGTTACATATTTGTTATTTAAAACGTTTTATTTTAAACGTCCTTTGTCACAGGAAACGCGGTGAAATTGTACAGAGGTTATTAAGATATCTGTTACAAGCAAATATGCATATACTCTGTTTTTTGGCCTTTGGGAAGTTGTTACTGCTTCGAAAGACTTTTTACGAGAAAGGTAAAGTAAAAAATACAGATTCGTCTTAAATTATGACCAGTGATAGTTTAAGATAATTATATCGCCAGAATTTTGATGATATTTCAAAATGCCGTGTTTTTATAAAAATGCGACCTCTAATGTGCAAAAATCAACTATTCTGTAATTCACGTATACACGTGTTGCATATATTGTGTAATATCGTATATAATATATAAATATGTAGATATATAATTGTGTATATAAATATGTACATATATAATTGTATATATAAATATGTACATATATTATACAAATATTACAGTACTGTTTAATATACATATTATACATGTAATTTATATATTATACGTGTAATATACAATATTATACATTTATGTTACATACGCATGTATCTTCAGATTTGTCTGAAACGACAGTAATCGTGCCTCGTGGTAATGCTAACGATATTTCAAAACGTCTCGCGCAGCGCGCGTAACGTATTCATAAATGTGATGGGATACTTTTGCCGAGGCCTGTGGATCTCGTGATCTCGAGAGGGTGTTGTTTTAAGAGGGTGTGGAGAGAAGGAGGAGGCACCCGACGTAAAATATTTTCTTTGCCGCGGCGATTGTTCGCCGAAGCGTAATCCAAAGTCGCGATAAACCACGTTTCACTGTGTTCCTTCCGCGGCGTACGCGTTATCGATCGCACGGAAACAGGGCACAATCGTCAGCTATGATCTACTACACACGGTCCCGGGGCCGATTTTCCCTTCTTTTTTTTTTTTTTTTTTTTTGTTTTTTTTTCTTTTCTTTTTCCTTCTTTTTTCTCGCCGGCGAAACAGGGAACAACGAGCGCCGATACGCGCGCGTATACGCAAACACTATAATTTCTTCCGAGCACGTTCTTATCGTGTCGCGCGGTGCCGGACGTGACGTCATACCGACTCGAACGTTCTGTCAGTCGCGATTAGGAAGCCCTTGTTGAAGCTATCGACCTTCGTCGACGACGACGTTCGAGTTCTCGGTTCCCGTCGAAACCCCGACATCTCGTAACGTTTTATTGCCTCGCCGGGAGAAATAACGTCGCTCCGTGATCGTACAGTTTCGAATCGCTGGTACGTCATAGTCCGCGATAAAATCATTTTATAACGTTATACGGCGTTTTTTTTTCTTTTTTTTTTTTTACTTGCAAAACACCCGCGCGAGTGATACAGTCAACGTGTATCGGGCAATTTCGATCAGCTGAATCGTAAGTCACACGTGGGACACGAGAAAATGAGTTTTCAATTTTGTTGCGGATTTAAAACATCAGCAAATTTTGTTGTTCGGTGATGAATAGTTTATATAGTATAAAGTCCACCTTGATTCTCTCCTTGATTAGTGATTATCCCTAATGAGAGATCTGCGATAGAGGTTGAAATTCAAATTCAGCTGCTAAATCGACTGAAATTTTGGTTCAAATAAATTATCGACTGAAATTTAGATCAACTAAAAGGTGTACGAACGAAATTCCACCGAAATTCTTTTTCGAAATTCTTCGCCATCGCTAATTTTTCTACGCTGGATCAATCAGGCGGTGGAAATATAAAGAGATGAAAGTGGAATCTTCTAAACCGGAAGTCTATTTGTCTTATTATAGACACTGCGTGCATAATAATTGAGCAAATAAAATATCAAGCAGATTCATTTTGTACATTACTTTCATATTTCACACTTTCCTGCCATCCTAATAGCACCAAAATCGAACGACTATCGAACTATAAAACCCTAAAAGTTTGTTCTCTTTTTTATGTACGACAATAATTTTCACCTAAGCCTGATATTTACGTTTTCCACGAACCCACGAACGTATAAACGCGTTCTATAATTTTGTTACTTCATGAGTAAGTGGGAAAATTTCAGTGTTACACGATTAAGAATGAAACCTGTTAGGTTCAAGACAATAACTTTTTTTTAAGAAACAGTTGACAAATTGACAAAGTTTCGTGGAAGTGAAAAATTATTGAACAAAAGACAAGTAACAATTGAAATTCTTTGTACTAATTTTTCGTATTAAATTCTTTATATTGATGAAAATAGATAGAACTATGCATGATGAGCTGTCCAACTCTATCGTCTGAAATTACTCGATCTATACGATGAAAGAAGCTCTCGTTTCGAGAGCTACGATGTGCGAATTAATTCTTCGTCATTTTCCCTCGTCGTGCAATTCTTCGTGGCGTGCTTCAACCATTTCTTCGCGCGACAAACGAAGCGATCGAGCAATTTCAGACGGGTTTCAAATTCGGCGAGACTCTGTCTTGCATGATTGTATCTCTGTATCGAAGTAAAAAAACCACGTACGTGTTAACTTTGCCAAGAGTACGTTTGCACGATAATTTCAAGAAATGAAAATCCACAGCACGTGGTTTGGTAGTTCCAGCCAGTTCAAGTCTGCCTCGCTTCGAAAAAAAAAAAAAAAAAAAAGAAGAAGAAAATGAAGACCTGTCCGCGGAGCCTGTGTAAATGAAGAAGAACCATAATGCGATGCACGTTGCGTTCGCGTAGGCTTCGTTGTCTGGACGATCCAAGAAGGACAGCCATTTTCATTTCGGGAGGGGCACGAGCTGGTTTGGAAATTGTTACGCCACTGGGGCGCAACAATTCGCATGCTCTTTTTTTCCATCCTCCACCTCCTTTATTTGAATCCCTTTCACGTGCTAGTCATTGCCTGTCTCTTTCTATTGTGCGCGTTTCGACTGTGCCAGCCTTTCTCTCTCTCTCTCTCTCTCTCGCTTCATTCTCTTTCCTTTCTTTTTCTCCTTTTTCTTTCTCTTCCTTTTTTCTTTTCGCCCTGCCTCGTTCCCTCTTCTCTGCCCTTTCAGTAACCTCTGGCTTGCGCTGCAGCGGACTGCATCATCCAGAGACGTAGTACGAGTTTGACCTTCGCTTTGTCCTCCCCGCCGTGACCGCACCCACACAGCGGACGAGCCGATTATAAAGGCCGCTCGATACTGCAGGACGCCCCCTTCGTTCCACGTTTGTTCTCGATATATCGAACTCGCGTCCTCCGAGAGGTCGCCGAGTATTTTCTCTTTTCTCTTTTCTTTTTTTGCAAGTTTTTCTTTCAGTTGAAAATTTTTTTTTTTTTCTTCACCGCGTGCCTTGTCTTTTCGTCTTTCTCGTCAAAGACTGTGCATTCGAATGGTAATGAGTGTTTCGAGTGACAAAGAAAGCGCCGAGTATGATATCGGAGCAGCCAATAATGTCTTTTATATTTCTGGTGAGAATGCCGTGCAACGTTCGAGGCTTCGATGACGAGATTTTGAAAATCACTGGCAAAAGAACAGAAACACTGTTTCTGTGCGCTATTCAGAGCTGTATTTAGTTTTTTGCCGAGTTATTTTTATTTTCATTGCCTTTCATCTTTTCGTCTTTCTCAACGTAGCAACGAATAACAATGAATAACATCTCAGTGAAAGACGAACCTTTAATCAGCAGAGTCGATTCCATTATAGTTATTTCGAGTGGTTTTCCAAGTATATACCAAGTATATATATATATATGTATATTTTTCGTCTACGTCAGACATTCTTCACTGAACGAAACACGTCTGTTCTTTTACCCGCGATTTTCGAATCTCATCTTTGAAGTTGCACAGAGAGGGAAGAAATGTAGAATCGTTTAAACGACATTATTGGGTGCTCGAATGTCATACTCGATGCTTTCTAATTGTGAATTTGATTTGCCACTTTGGCAGTATGGACATTGGCTACGCATATTGGTCTTCTTCGTCAGAAATACAGTAACTTCGACGATAATAATCAGAGCTTTCTTTGGAGCTTTCGAGCTCATTTTCTCAAAAAAAAAAAAAAAAAAAAAAAACACCGATTATCCAGCCTTGTTTGATCATATTTTTCAATCATAAAAATCATAGATTCGACTTCCTTAAATTTCGGAGACGAGATTTCTCGTCATTTTTCTCGCTGAAGAATCAATTTCAACAATTTTAACGCCCCCCGTTGAAATTGTTCAGACACGAAAAAAATTCGCCGATCGATCCGCGACGAGAGTTAAATAATTTACGACGCGCCGTGTGCGTGCAATGGGCAGCGAGAGCGTGTCATCTCACTGACTCATTTTCTCGAAATATCGGATTCATAAACAAGCTTCGAAAGAAAATTTTTTCGACGAAAAGACCGAAACGATCCTCGTCGATATTTCTCGATCTTTTTTTGCTACAGAGTTCAGGCACGAAAAAAAAAAAAAAAATTCGCCGATCGATCCGCGACGAGAGATTAAATAATTTACGACGCAGCTTATACTTATACTGGTGCAACGATGGTACCAAGTCTGGAAATATTTCTTTGATGTCGCGTTGTCTCGCTTCGCTTGGAGCAACGGCGTGGAGGAAGCTCGCCCGATCGTTGATTATCGTCACTGTTCCCTGGAGCAGGGAACGTGTCAGAAACGGAACGTAATTCAAGGGAATTCAATTGGATCCGTGGCGTGACGTGTTTGCTTGAATCGGCTTGAAGAACGCTCGTCAAGAGTAGGGAAGCTTTGAATTTATCCAGCACTCTCCGGTTAGCCCGAGTTTCGCGTTCGCGAACCGAGTGCAGGAGTTAAATGTGACTGGGAGCATTGCTCAAGGTCGTACCTCCGAGGAGCAAACTCGTTCCGTTGCAGAGTAATGGCTATGACCAGGCAGCCTTAATACGCGGTCTTCGATTGAACGATGCGTTACGAGCGCGTATAATTCCCCGAGTAAAGACAAGAGTGTTTTTACGACCCCATAGCTCCGGCCATTTAATTGAATTGTTCGACCATCGTGGTTGTTCCTCTCTGCTTGCTATCGAGGACTGTGCAAGCACTCGCGCATGCATTTGTGTCTCGCGCTTATACACTTTATATTTCTCGTTCCTCGTTTTTTTTTTTTTTTTTTTTTTTTCTTTCAATTGTTGTTCTCATTCCGATTCTTAAATGCACGCAAAGATTTTATTTACTTTTAAGGTACCAAGACGGCGCAATCTCTGCACCCGTTCAATTAACGCACGCTGGAATGAAACATATCACCCCCTGCTAAAATAAATCCGTAAGTTTCAATTTCATTTGAAAACAGGCGGGAAGAAACTTTCGGCCCAGCCTGTGGTAATATTAAGTTCACGTTTCGCAAGAACTCTGTAACAGTGATCGCCTCCTTTTTTCATACATTTTTATTTGGAAATAAAGTGCGTTGTCAGAGGAATGTATCAAAGAAGATGTTCACCTAATGTTGGCATTGTGCATTTAAGAGAGCGAATCGTTTAAAATTGAATTTAATTGAAGGCAAAATTTCATTGTTACTCGAATATCATGTACAAGGCGAAGAATTCACCGTTCCATCGAAGCGTGTTTCTTCAGCAACAGTTTCTCCGCGTATGAATTCTTCAGTCGCTAATTTGCTTACGCTCGCGTAGAAAACACATTCGTCTCGATGGAAACCGGTGAATCGGACGGCGCCGCGCCGAAGGAAATAAACGATCCTCAGGAACATTCATCATTTTGATGGCTGCTCGTCAAAGGGGTGACAACGTTTGTTTTCTTTAGGCGATATCGACGTGTTCGTGTGCGTTTTCTCTCTCTCTCTCTCTCTCTCTCTCACGCTCGCTCGTGTGCTAGTTTATGAATACTTAACAACGATAAACTCGAGGAGGCAACGCGAAGAGTGATTAGATTAGCGCTTCGAGGATCATCGATTGTTTCCTACACCACTGACAATGACATACTGTCTTTGTAACTTTGTTTTCGTCTTACGAAGACGTTGTAAAAATCGAGGAATTAAATCGGTATATATATGTACACAGGTTAACGAGATTATTCGAAAACTTATATATATATATTTTTTTTTTTTTGTGAAATTTTATTAATACGAGACTCGATTGCAGTAATTATAGTTTAAAGCAAAGTATATATCGATCGAGAATTAGAAGATATTTAATACAAATATTTGCACATCATTTGTCGCTCGTGTGACATTTGTTTAGAATAATTTCATTCGATTAATTGTTCTTTAATATTTTAAATCATTATAGTTTGATTAGTTAAAATAAATGAAAAGAAAGTAGCGATCGCTAAAAGGATGTGTTATTAACAAGTTTGAAACCTTCGCTTAGTTTTTCGCAAGTCATCGGATAAGGATTTAAACGAGGATTTAATTGTATATTCGAGAGTAGAAAATTCTTCTCTCAAGAGTAGCTATTGTACAAAAGTCTGAAGTGAAACAACAGTACATTTACATAAAAAGTCACGTAACGTCACGCAAACGCGCGAGGCACTCGGACGAATGTTGCAACGATACTCGGAAAGCGAATTAAGAAAAGAAAAATAGGAAAAAAAATACCACGCCTGTGAATCACTCTCGCATGCTGAATGACTAAAAACGAGTCTAAAACCGGGACAGGCGTGTCCTGTGTGAAACAGCGACGAAAGAGAAATAGGTATAAGCCTCTTGTTCCCCTTTTTCTTCGCGAATGTGTTTCGAATAAGTTAATATAAAAAAATTACACAGTGATGAAAAATTGTCGACATTTCAAACTGTTGTAACTTGACGTGAAAGAAATTCGTATGTAGGAATGTATTTTCTTTCAATTTGAAAGCGTCGAGCTTTAACCGTGTTAGAGATATATTAGAGTTTATCGATTTAAGTTCGTTTTCTTCGAAAATATTTTTACAACATGTAGCAGACGAGAAAGTAAGAGTAGATTCACTCTCAAAAATTGCAGAAATTCAAACATCTGTAAAAACATCGCAGAGAAATTTTTTCGTAACATGATTTCCACCGTGGTTTTGAAAATTGAAATTTTCTCCTTACAACGATCCCTTGAAACTTTTTCTTTTTTTTTTTTTCTGAACAATTTTATTGAACTTTGAAGATTAAGATTGGAATTTTTTGAGATTTTGTTGTCTAACGTTTGAAATTCAACAAGGTGATGGAAAAAAATTGTTTTAAGGAGTTGTAAATAAGAAATTTTAGTCCTCAAGACCGTGATGGGATTAGTCACGAATAAAATTTTTCAGTGTTTTTACATATGTGCGAATTTTTGCAATTTTTCTTTTAAAGGAAAGAACACTTTTTTATTTGCTACATGGCGTTAAAATACCTTGTCAAAAAACAAAAAAAAAAAAAAAAACGAATTCAGAACAATGAAAACAGAATTTTTACATTTTAAAATGAGACTAAGTAAATGATTTCTTTTTAACGAAGTTATGACAGTTCAAAGTTTTGAATGAATATTTCATGTAAATTAATTGCGATGCAAAAATCGCGCGACTTCGCGAAAACAACTTATATTTGCAGAATAGCAACGATAACAAAATCATAAAATTTTCTTGGAAAGCCCAGAACATCCTAAAATGTTATTAATGTTAAGAATTCACGTGTGTGTTCAGTTTGCGGTGATATTCATGAAATTTCATGAAAATTATAACGAGATACGGCTGACAAGGATTATGTCAAAAATACGTTCAAAATAATCTGAAAGCGTGCAACACTCCTCACGAGGTGTGTTGGAACGTATCATCAGGAACGATTACAACTAATGTCGCCTAATTTGTTTATAAAATCGGCGAAGATTCATTGCAAACATATGTTTAGTAAAAACACGAAACAAACGAGTGAAGTTTTAACGAGTCTTAAACACGTAACAGATGTGTAAATCCTACTGAACACCATCGAGGTCGTAACAGATAATCCGACCTCTACGAAAGTACATATATTCCCTACCGTGCCATCTCGCGTATTTTCAGACTCGTGACGCAATTTTTGAAATATTTCAATAGCGACGCTCTGTGATAAATTCACAGAAAAGAAAGAAAAAAAAAAAAAAAAACTGTTGCAGATGTGCTGTTCCGAGCTACTTTCTCGAGCTCTGCCGAGTATGACTGTGATTCACGAGTTGACTAAATGTGGCCGCAGAACGAATTCGCTTAACTACGCGTGCTTCTACGCTTAGCGGAATCGAAGAAATTTCAGTCCGGAACATGGCCGTTTAATTTACGCGTGTACGTATCTCGTGTTGCATTAAATGCCGATGGAACAAAGGTGAATCGGGTGAGCGATTACAGAAATAGACGGATGAATTTACACGTCGCGCGGATCTGACAACGATCCGCGAGCGGAAAAGTCGCTCGACTTACTCGAATTATCGGTGCTAGAGATATTATGTACGTACGAGGTAAAGTATTAAAGTGTAATACGAAGCTAATGTCGTGAAGTATTATACACATCGTACCTACTTCTAGAGGAAGTCGAAAAGTAACGAGACTTGCAGTGTCAACGATTGACATTGCGATAGAGAGAGAGAGAGAGAGAGAGGTAATTACTTTGTTTGTGCGAATAAATTAATGCTTAATTCAATTCGATGCAGAGAATTCAGATTAAGGTTCTGCTATCGTGTATTTAATTTGCATCTCAAATAGAGGGGAAATAGCGTGACGCTGGTTCGAAAAGTGCTACTCGGACGGCGTGTCTCGATTAGTCAGTCGTTCGATTAATTCAGATAAATGATAATTGATAATTGAGACTTTTTTCTACTGTCGTACGTCTGAATCTGAGACTGAAGTAGAGGGGAAATAATTCGTTTGAAAAATGTCGCAATAGAAAATAATGCGCATATGCGCATTGTCGTTTATAACATCAGGCAAACATCCATCACGTAGGAAATGTACAATCGTCGATCGGAAAAATAAGAAGATGCATATGAGCAAAGTCGTTTAAAGCGACGTGAAAAAGGAAAAGAAAAGAAACAGAAAAAATTAACGAGCAGCAATAACCGAAATTTTTTCGTTCTCAGATGATAGATATCGCGTCTGCCGGGCTTCTTCTCTCGTCTGAGAGAAGGGTCTCGACTCGACGAACAAAGGGACGAAGAGGCTGCAGAGGCTGCCCTCTCTGATTAACACAC
Source organism: Tetragonula clypearis (assembly GCA_010645135.1). Lineage (NCBI taxonomy): Eukaryota > Metazoa > Arthropoda > Insecta > Hymenoptera > Apidae > Tetragonula > Tetragonula clypearis. The sequence continues at coordinate 9,852 of WIUT01001513.1, read as the reverse complement.
CGGTAGCCCGGCCCGTGTGTTAATTATCTCCGTTATACCTGTCGATTTTTGCCGTCCAAAAAGTGCACAGCGGCGCGTGCACTCCGAGCGTGTTCCAAGAGTGAGAGCCTCTCGATACGCGGGCCCATCCGTGTAAATTAACTGCCGATACGATATTCTTTCTCTTTTAATCGGGCAAAGCACGGACAGAGACGCGTGTTGCACGCGAACATGCAAATTCGGGGGATTCCGCGTCCGATTTGAAGCGAAACGGGTTGAAATTGCATCGATGTTGACGCGAAATAGGGCGGATTTCACCGAGATATTTCCGATCGCCGGAAAACAAACGAACGAACACCGATGGTTTATCGATGTTACGGCGCGATACAACGACACTATATCGGCCGGGCCGATGCTATCAGGGGACGTGCGTAAGAGGTGTTCGGGTTTTCGAAGCTTCGTGAAACTTATCTTGAGCGCCATGTTGAGAAGAACACAGACGTCTCTCGCTTCTCCACGATGACACTTCTCCGTGATTCTGGCCGTCCGCAGAGGATCACTCTGAAGATCCAAAGGAACTTGATCATCACTCCGACTCGGACTTTCGTTCGTTGGAGATCGCTAGATCTCGCAGGTAGTGCGTGTAACCGCTGGATTACGGCTTACGAAGCAAATAAAAGAGATTTCAGCAGGAAAAGATGGGAAGCCTCGCGTATGAACGTAAAAGGGAAACGGTGCGAAACGCAGAATGCGAAATGAAGAAGGAACGAAGGCGGCTTTATTAAACGAATTGATCGAAACAAAAAAGAGGATACAGGACAAGAGCAGAGATATACGATGTATAGCAAAAGCGTAGGGAAAAACGTAAAAGCGTGAGGACGAAAGCTGCGGAAACGCTCAATAAGGCGAGGCGTTACTGCGCAGTTGTTCGACTGGCAGAACACTGGCAGAAGTTGAGATCACAGTTTGCATAACAGACATCAGTCATCCCATTCTTTCGAACTGAACTGCTCTCGCGAACGGCGTGATATATCCAACCAATGCATGCTCTTTCGTCGCAACACCGTATTTTTCTTTTTCTCTCCCCTTTCTTTCCTTCTCCTCGGTCGAAGAGTCGAGCCGAAGAGAGAACCGCTGTCACGAATTCTTTTCGATAAAAAAAAAAAAGAAGAAGAAAAAGTCGGTTCACAGGTCTCGCGAGCACGGCTCGTTTTGCCGCGAGTATCGCGCGAGTACTGCACAGAATTTTCGCGAGAACGCGGAAAATCGGTAGGCAACCGCGGGTACCGAGGTGAGCTGAGCGAATCGCAGATGGCTGCCGAAGACCCACTGGCCCAGTTCCGCCCAGTTCGCTTCATCCCCTTGCATCGCTGCACCCTGCTGCATCTTGCGTGACGTCACTGCCCACCCTCGACCCTCCGACGCTGCAGAGGCTACCCCTTCTGCGGTGCTACCACCTCCACCCTCGATCCCTCTCGCCTGCTCGAGTCTGCTCGGCTCTGTTCGGTTCCGCGCCACCTCCCCCTTCTCTCTCTCTCTCTCTCTCTCTCTCTCCTTTCGCCGGAAAAATTTACCCCTTTTACATCGATCAGTCTCTCCGACTGAATACTGAATTTTTCGTACTGAATTTTTCCCATCGCGTTTTAGCAATTTCAATAAGTACGTATGTATGTATTTGGTTTTCAAGTTCCTTTTGCAACGATGATTCTGTATTGATGCATATACGAGGTGTATAGCATCTTGCGTGAGACGTAATGTTTATTCTGTTTTCGTATTAATTTTTAGTAATGTTAATTAAATTAATTAAAAGGAGCAAACCTATACAGGTTTCCTGTTCGGTGGCTACAGAGACCTCGTGTACTAATTTCATTAAAGTTACGTACTCGTAAATCGTTCGACGTTTGCTTGATAATAGTGAAATTCAATGTAACTTGAACGAATTGCGAGATGTAATTAACAAATACCTTTCTCATAGTCATTCTCCGAGCCTACGAAACTTTAATAGAAAACACAGAGTTAAATGAACAAACGGGCACAAAGTGTTTTTCATACTTGAAAAGATGAAAAATAAGTAAATTTGTCGTCCGGGGCGTAGCTTTTCCAGCGTAAAAATTCGTCAAGTACGTTTGACGAATTGAAACGTGACGAAAAAGAAGAGCATAGGTTGTTCCGTGTAGTAAATAAAATTAAATAAAATTACGTTGTCATTTTTTGAAGGAAATAGACATCGAACGGGTGTCTCGTTAGAAATTGCCTCTCCTGAAACACGCGTACGATCGATGAATTTTCAATGTCGTCGTTTTCTGGTCGACGTTTGTTCACGTGACACGCGCAAATCGTACGAAATGTTATTGCATTATACGAACATCCGACGTCGAAGCAAACGTGCTAATTCCGATAACGCGCGCTGTGATAAGAGCAACGACGAAGGTTCCGTCAAATGTCGCGTGGAGGCGCCACCGAACAGGAATCTGTATAGGTTTGCTCCTTTTAATTAATTTAATTAACATTACTAAAAATTAATACGAAAACAGAACAAACATTATTCACTGAATTTTATGTATGTACGTGACGTATATTTCCACGTGCGCTTGCCTTTATCGATTGTCTTCTAAAATGAAACTCAAATATGCGAAGGGTGAATAGGGAAAAGGGTTCGCAACTTCTAGTTTAGATACTCGCCGAAACATGAAAAAAAGTAGTAATAAACGTGGGTCGGAAAATTAATAGTTTCAAAGTTATATAAACGATTTTTTTTTTTTTTTTTGTTTCGATTGAACAAGCGAATTTCTTCGCTTCGACAGCTACCATACTGTATATAATGACTTTTTATGCATACTCGAGACCTTCGTATTATAGAATTACGTACTCTTTCAAAGACTCCCGAATGTATTTCGATTTGTTTCTTCACCGAAAGAGTTCACCATTTTAAAAAAAACAAACCGCAACAAAAAATCGTTCGTAACTTTGAAACTGTTAATTTCCCAATCGGTACTCATGTTTATTAGGACTTTTCTTCGTGTTTCGGCGAGTATTGTCTACGCTAGGAATTTACGAACATCCTGTTTTTGCCGCCATTTGTTTTCTTCTCGAGCTTATTTTCACTCGGTTGAAAATCTGCTCGGCTGTCCGGTAGCGATTTCCGGAGCGATTTCGCAATCGATAGACGACAGCCGGGCCGATTTCGATTTCGTAGCTAAGAGGTCGAGTCAGCTGGTTTTAATGAAATGTAGATCATCGGGCCGGTCATTGTGATTTAAGTCGTTTGCCTGAGGGAAATTATACCGTCAACGATATATTTCAAGCGCACGACCTTTCCGCCATCGTTATTTATACGTTCCCTAGTCAGCCACTTGGGACTCGCCAGGTTCCTCCCACGGTAACTCAAACAGCGTCCCGATCGACGCGTCCCTACAAAACGCGTTTCCCCATTAACTGCACACCCGTGATTCCCACACGGTTCATTCGGACTCGTGAATAAGTTCCCTAATATACTCTAAAATCTCCATGCTGGCGCCAATCGAACACGTTGGGGATCGAGAGCGTTCCTCCGCTCCTCCGCGGAGGTGCTAGCAAACCAATCGATTGGTTTTCACGCACTTTGAACATTTGATTTGGCAACTCGATGGAAACGATGAAAGATTCTTTCGACTCGACGGTTCGTACGTTCAGAAGGGGCGTCTCTGATCTTGTTGACGTGTCCTTTGATCATATCCATTGATTATTCATCGAATCATCGTATCATTGTAAAATCGGTGCAAACGTATTCGAAAGAAATGCACTAACCGTTACAAAACTATGCGATCCAGATGTGTTACGTTTTCACCGATATTTTACAACATTTGCTCTTACATTTACACGCAAGACAATCTCGGACACCGGTAAAAAATCGACTGTGTCTCGTTAACTATCTTTCAGTATTCAGCCTTGACACGCTCCACGATCGCACAGAAAAGATACTTTTCGTACGTTTCTCGTCGCCGGTAACTACTGTCACCCTCGCGTGCATTACGTTTTCGCGACCCGCGTGCATTCGTGCACGCACTGAGGAAAAATGCACGAAGGGAAAAGCTTGCGGAGTGAAGGGGAGGGGGGACGCGTTACGCCAGCGCTGCACCTAATGAAACTGGCAGGCCGTGAGCGCGATATAGAGAGGCGAGTTGTTCGGCGTTGCAAGGGAGGTGATTTACGATGGGACGCGTGTGTTTTAAGCAATACGGCTGCATACAGGAGAGAGAGAGAGAGAGCGGAATGTGCGCTTTTTATGGCCAGGAGAGAATGGGCCAAGTATAAAGGCATCGCGCAAAACCCATTGAAATTCAGCGGTCCTTTATGCGTTGCACGCCACTACTGGTCGAGTAGCTCTGGTGGGCTACTAGCTGCTTGCCTGTCTGCTACCGGTTCCTCGTAGCGCGCGTAGTCCCATTCGTGGGACACTAAGCAGCACTTCCCGTGGGCCCCGGTTGCGCGCATCGCCGTGCACGCACGCTGCAACCAGGGGAAACCGGTACGCGCAACCCGCCACCGAGCAGATACACGCACCGCGTGCGCACCGGTGCAAGCATGTGGACAACAGGTCGAAGTGCAGCCCCCGGCTGCACCGTGGCAAACACTGTGAATACGCACGGGAACCCATTCCCAGGATGCCAAGCGTCGGGGATCGCTTCGATTCGAAGCTTTCGCCTACCTCCAGCTGGAATTCCGTCTGTACTCTCACTCTCTTTCCTCTCGTTGATGTTCTCTTTTCCCCCCTTTTTTTGTCTTTTCTTTCTTTCTTTTTTTTTTTTTTTTTTTTTTTTTTTCTTGGATGGAATTATTCGACGATGAATTTGCCTTCGAGACGCGCTGTGGATCAGGGTTCTAGACAGACTCTCGCCCGTGTCCGGGAAGTTTCTGACGTTCTGACAACTTTATGCGAGGAAGGGAAATTACCTCGCGTATTGTAAGCGCGTATTGTGTTGGGAGACGATGAGAGAACGAGGCAAACTGGAAGAATTGTTGAATGGTGAATTTTATCGAGAACTCTGAAATCTTGTCGTGATTTCAACAACAGCGATTAAATTGAATTCATCTTCAATTTTATCTGTTGTTTCCTTGCAACTGTGGATTACGTTCAATTTCCTAGTAAACCACTTCGAAATTCCTACCCGGTTCGTCACATTTCTCGAACGGAACTATTTGAACTAGAACGATACTGAAAAATACGCAAGGTACAACCACTGTACAACAGCACTCTCCAGTGGCATCGTTTTCGACGAACAACACAATTCGCAGATTGTTCTCGAGAGTCAAAATCGATCGTCAAAAGTCGTGAAAAGATCTCGCACGGATGAGAAGAATCGAAATCGATACAACTGGGGAATGTTGGCGCTCATGTGCACCGTACGTAAGCGCATTAATAGACGTACGTACATATCGGACGAAAGTTATGGCCGGGCGCCGGTGCAGCATGTGTCGCAGAGTTACTATATTTTATAGCCATGAATGGTTAAGCTCCTTTCAACAGAAGGAGATGCACCGGGTCCGTCTTTATTCCTCGGGCTATAAAGGGGTGCGGCGCGGTTTTGGCGAAGCTCACGGACGAAATTTAGGGCAACCAGGTCGAGGGTACATCTGTGGCCCTCGATTACTCGGCAGGATGGATTAGAGAGGGTGATACTTGTCTCACTGCAACTGTCGTACTTTCAGCTTCGTACGTTCGCCTTTCTTTTCGTTCGATCGTTCTTAAGTGGCGAACGTAAGAAGAAACCAAAGTGCAAAGTGTGATTCTACGCGTTTGTCGAAAACGAGGAGAATGTCTCTTCGTTCACTGTTCGAGCTTGAAACCGCTGAAGATAGAAATTATAAGAGAGAATAGTCTTCTACTTGGAATTAATTTAATTCTACCTGGAAAGTTTAATTCGTCAATCGCATCGTTCATTTTATATCATTCATTACAAATTAACGTGTCATTATTCCCGTCGTCCATGCGTGGCTGTACTAGCGTTTTGTAAAATCGAATCTTCCTTCAGTTTTTACGTGTATACGTAGCAGTACGTATTGAAAATTGAAATTGATTTCCAACTATATACTACGTACTGCGTGACTTCAATCGAATGCAAATAATCACTTTGTCAATCCATAAAAGAATTAAAGCTCGTTGCGAAACCACGATTGCGAAACGACTCTCAAACACGCATCGGTGTCGAAAAATTGACACTGCCAATCAAACTCTCTCTTCGAATTCTGTTAACACACGTCGAATATCGATCGCGCGTAAACAGCGTGGATCACAGCGGGCGCACAAGCTGCACGAGCAGGAAATCGACACAAGCACAAGCTGACCCACATCCTATCCGCAGATGCGTGTTCCCCGAGCCAGTTTTTGCCTGATTTAAATTTTAAAAAGCTCCCGTTTTATCAAGCTGTTCGAACAGCCTGCCCCGGCTGCTGACGACTCAAATGAAACGTCACGCTCCGGTAAACCCGTTGCCGTCGTAATTTCGGCAATTTAATGGAATAACAGAGAGAGAGAGAGAGAGAGACGAACGTTCGTGGAGTCGGTCGGAGAGCTGCCTCGCTCCCTCGCGAGCATGGAATGCGACGAAAAAAGCCGTCCCAAGAGGAGGCCAGCTCCTTCTTACTTACAAGCCCCCAAGTCGATCGAGAATTTCATCCGTCGTTACTTACGATCGTTTCGACGTCGGCGCCTTCCTCTTCTTTCCCTCCTTCTCTCTCTCTCTCTTTCTCCTTCACTCGAAATTCCCTTCTTCCCGTTTCGACGTCGTTCGTCGAAGGAGAGACGCGGCCGCGCCCGAACAAAGAACCCACATAAATAATCCGGAGTTTCCAGCGAACGTACTAATAATTAGATTCCAAGGGCCGCCTATTTTGGCCGGGAGTTGCGCTAGAAAAAGAATCGTCGACCGGCGGAGTCGTTCGGTGAGTGAGTCGGTCGGCCCCCCCTCCCCACTTTCCCCTTTCTCCTTCACTCGACGCGTCCTCTTCGCCCTCGCTCGTCGCCCTCGTCGCTGTCACGACCCACTTTCATCCGACCGTCCTTTCCTTTCCTTTTTTTTTTTCTCTTCTCTCCCTTTTCTCCGGTGTCGTCCTCCATTTCCTCCGCTCGTTTCCTCTTCTCGTGCTTCCCCTTCGCCCCGTTGGCCAGCGAGCATTACCAACGGGGGCAAACAAAGAGCAGCCAGGCTCTCCCACCCTTTGCAATACGCCTAGCGTATTTATGGCCGAAAAACCTCGGTACACGCTCGCCAGCGGCGAGTTGGAGGCCCGGAGAACCGCAAATGGGCCACGAAGAAGTGGCCGTGGAAAAGCATACTGTCGGTCAACTCTCGTCCGCACAATTGGTCAAACGTAAGTGGAAATAGGATCGAGTACGCTGGTAGACACTCGAATCTTCGATTTAACCCTTTGCACTCTGAACAGTTTTTAATATAACCTATAGCAGCAACTCCGAGTCATTTTTACTATCGGCTACCAGCTACTGCAGACTGTTTACAAAGGCGCGAGAGCGCCTCGGCGGAATATTGCAAAATGATAATAATTTTGACACAATTATTTATACAAACTAACAGCCATAGGCTTCCAAGGGAAACTAGACGATGTTTAAATTCAGTGTATAAAATATTTAAATTAAAAAAAGCAGTGTTTCTTTTTGATGTCGCTGCTGCGGCGACAACGGAGCGCAAAGGGTTAAATTCTTTATTACACGAGTACCACGCAGCTACTTGCAAGTATACTCGGCTCTGACTAGTAAGAATGGGAGATTTTCGAATATTACACGAATGTTACTCGCGCGCATAAAATGAATATTTCCGATTAGACTCAAGTACCGTTGAATAGACGATTAGATGGTTTCGCTGTGCCAGAGATTCTTGACAAAATGAAGCTTCCTTTCGCGTCAGAAACAAAGGACGCTCCTCTATTGTATCGATATATATATATATATATATATATATATGTTTGACGTGCAAAATGGATACACTGCTCGTTGAAATTAATTTTTACCCGAGTGTTTTTGACGAATCCACGAAACGAAGTTTCGATATCGAAATTTCACTCGGATTCGTAAGAACTCGATATCATTGAGAACCTCGTTTGATCTCGTCTTTACCGGCAGCCGAACCGCCGCTGCTACACGTTATATAATTCACGCACATAAATAATTCACGGTCGATGAATTCGTCGATTTGGCTCGATTTTACGACACCCACCTGTTCTCCTTCTTCGTTCCGCGAGACGAATCGCCCAACCAGAGAAACTTTCCCAAGAACGAACGCCGAAACGAGATCGCGCATTCGTTTGCGGACGCAGCGCGACGATGAGAACGACGAAGAAGAGGGGAAGCGAGCGTTCGACGATTTAATTCCGCGCCGTATCGAAATTACGGCATTTTTAACTGACGTGCGTTTTCTCAATAGAACATACGGGATCCGTGGCGCTGACAAAACGCTATAGAACGATTGCGGTACTCCGTTGAACGACGAAGAAATAAAGTGGAGGAACTCGAGAACTGCTCCACTTTCTGCACAATGGAGATGGGGCGCAGGTAGTAGAGTCCCGAATAATTCCTGTTCCACCGTGCAGGCGCACGTTTGTCTCCCTTCCCCTCTCTCCCTCCCGATTTTTCGAAACGTCTCACACTGCTCTCTTTCTTCTCTCGCGACGGCGAGTTAGTGCGTCGAGAAAAGATGCGCCGGTGAAAATTGTTGTTGCATAAATGGGGAGTAGTGCCTCGGCTTGGCAGGGCGTTCCAGCACGCAATCGTCATAAATCCAACGTGCGAACAGTGGTACAATGCGCGTTAAATCATCCCCGATCGTTTCTAAAACGGGGCCTGAATTATTGCGTCTCCCCCCTCCCCCTCCCCTCCCCTTCGCGAAGGGTGAAAAACGCGACCGTTTTCCAAAACGATTGTGAGAACGATCGGCCAGGTTTTTTTTTCCTTTTCTTTAAATTCATCGTCCGGATGGAAATTTCGATTTAATTGACTTATAGACCACAGCTGTATAGGAAGTAAAATATAATGGAAATAAAAGACTGTGTTTGTCAAGATTTACGACGTTTCTGAGAATAGACGTACGTGTCATCAATTTTGACAGGACTGAAAGGTTCGAAGATACTGATGTATCCATTATGCGCGGAAAATGAAATTTCACGAATCTTTAATAAGTAAAGTTGTACGATCTGCAGCGGCCGCGGCGAAAACATATTTTCGTATGTTTCGTGTTTTATAATCGTCATGGAAATATAACTCTATAAGTGATCAGATATATTCAATGGACCTAATTGATCAGTAGATATTACAGTTTTAGATTAGATAGTTTATATAGATATTGTATAAAGCGATGCATCGATACTTTCTAACAATCTATAATAAATAATGTAACAGAGTACAATTGGCTGCGAATCGGCTGCGAATAATCACGTGGCGACGTGTGCTGGTTAATCTCGGGGAAATCGAAGTTCTCTCGCCTAATTTCCTGCCGACGCGACACAGATTCAACAGAGTATCCCCGATAGGAGGAAGTGGAAACTTCCTCTCCAGAATCTGTAACAGACGCGTCGAGAATAAAATGCCCATAGATAAACGGGAACGGCGGATTAAACGGCACGTCTCTCGTGGCCGGGTATTGATTTTCCTTTCTACGGCACGAGTCAGCCGGGTGTAATAAAGGGCCATTAAAATCGGCGATTCTTCACTCCGGGCTCCCTTCTGAGTCTCGTTTCTGTTCCGCGGACGCAATCTCCCGCGCGGATCTACGCGAGTCGAGCATTGTTATCGTAATAGAAAAACTTTCTTCGGCATATCGGTCGTAAAAGACCCGGGACCCTTAGCTGAGAGAAAAAGAAAGAAAGAGAGAGAGAGAGAGAGAG
>WIUT01001512.1:0-29609 GCA_010645135.1 Tetragonula clypearis | reverse complement strand
GATTAATAGGCTACCGGTCGGTAAAGTGTTAATTAAATTTCTCAATTTGTATTATGTTTCTGTTATTATTTTCCGATTTGCTTCGTGTATAACTATGTTCTTGTTATTGAACTCTTAAACGGCCCTTTAAAAACCATCGAATCCACCGTGAACGCGACACGTTATATATTTCGCCTCGCTGAAAATTCCGCAGGTCATCGAGCGTAGGATTTTCAATGACTCGCGATGAGGTCCAATCTATTTGAGCCTGTAAATCGAGCAACATCGAGTAGGCCAATAGGAAGATGCCTTCGTCGCTGAAGCAAATATTAAATGGGTTCACCTTCAAACGTATGCACACTTCTGTTTGACCACGCTGCTTGGATCACGTATTTCTGCCTATCAGCGATAAAAATTGACAATAAGGCAGATGATGTCACTGTAGTGTAGCCAGCTAATAGAAATCATTTCGGTGTCAATTAGTTTCGCGAAAAATTACGCTCAGTTGAAGGTGGAAAAAGATTTCGTTTGAAAGCCCGACGTTGGGAACAACGACGTGTATCGCGTACTAGAATTTCGACGTTTTTTATATTAATATAATATACCAATGCTAATAATTGATAATTATTAATGTAGCATGGTATAGTACAGTATACTAATACATAAAATATATACAATACACACGTACGAACGAAATTGAATTAAAATTCGCATTTATTCGTATTTAATTATAAATTGAAATTAAATACAATGCATACAGCAATAATTGAATAGAATAAACGTGAAACACGCTTTATGCGATCATAAATAATGTATCGATATATTGTATTATATCATACCATAAAACAATACACACATACATAAAATATATACAATACACACGTACGAACGAAATTGAATTAAAATTTGCATTTATTCGTATTTAATCATAAATTGAAATTAAATACAATGCATACAGCCATAATTGAATAGAATAAACGTGAAACACGCTTTATGCGATCATAAATAATCTATCGATATATTGTATTATATCATATCATAAAATATGTAGACACTGGATATTATATAAAATATAAGTGCCCCAAGACTTTGTGAAGAATTCTAGGTGTTCTGTATTATACATAGAGGGTGTCCCGAATATTCGGTCTCGGTTTCTACACGCAGGCACGCGAGTGTCTCCGGCCTTAGTCATCGGGTACTCGGCACTCGCCTAACCCAGTCTGTTGTGTACCGTCTTCGTTTACTCTTGACCCTGAGCGCGAGCCTGTAAGTCACCCACTTTCCCGCTTTAAATTAAACGTCGCCAGTGGCTTACGACAATCGCGCGCGCCACGCCATCAAAATTTACGGACTGGCTATTTTCGACGAGACGCGACCCCGCAGTCTATTCTCGTATTTGCGTGGAGCAGCGGAAGTGAGCCACAACAACCCGAGTATAACCTCTATCCTGCTTCCTTCCTCCAAGTTTTCGTTTCCAACCTTTCTCGCATTCCGGGAGCCACCGCGACATCTCGCGTCTTCTCCACGCTGAATTTTCGTAACCTAACCTCCAATGCCGTGGCGCTCGATGGTACGCGACGAAAAGTTAAACGCGAGCATGGCTCTTTTCAAACGTTCCCTCGACTCCCGCCTCCTGGGTAAAAATTCGATCGAACGTTCGAAACGAGTCTGGTGGATTTGGGGGGGGGGGGGGACTTTGTGGGTTTATGCAACTGAAACGAGAAATTTTTTTATTACTGCACATCGGCACGTTACGGTGTACTATATTTTATGGTGTATTAGTATATTATATGGTTTATTATGATATATTAATATATTATATATAGTATGTCGTGGTGTATTAAATTCGAAGGTTATATCGCGAATTTTCGTCCGTTTAGCAGGGTGGACATTTCCATAAGCAATGATATTTAATACTGGCGGATGCTGGATTTCAGATTTCATTTTATTTTTTTTTTTCTTTTTTCTTTTTTTTTTCATTTATTTTCTTCGTACTTTTGTCTCATTTACGTGTACGATTAACGATTACTGTTGCCAGGTGACGAAATTTCTAAATTGCACGTGAAATCGTTCTAGTACAGTTAAGTATGCAATAGTAATTGGATTTATACGTCAAGTATGATGTATAAATAATAAATAATTAAATTGCCGTTTGTTTCGTTTATTTGCACATTGGTTATTTAATTGCATATTTCACCAATCCGATTATTAATATATACTATACATTTATTATAATTTCATAAAATATGTAAATTTCGTCAAATTCTCAGTGCATGATCATTTACAATTATCATACATTCGTTTCGCTGTTTTTATCGCCATTGATGACGAGTTCAATGATTGTTTTTGCTTGACAGTGAAATTATTCATGATTTTGGGCGATTTGCAAGAACAACTGCTTAATTGATTTAAAGAAAGAAAAAAAAAAAATCGTACTTTGTCCTTTATCGTCATTTGCTGACGATGTTAGGCATATGACTTGAAATCATGCACGTCTACGTTTTATAGATTGCGCAATTGTATTTCAGTATTATACTCTCAGATCGTCACCGAACATTTATTTATAGTTCTTATTTTTCTAACTGTGTCTTATGATCAAAATTGATACGTGTATGTATGTATATATATATAAATTAACTTTCGTGAGTCGATGTTATATATATATATATATGTGTATGTATGTATATATCGATTTGTAACTTGACGATATTATTTGAACTGAAAAGAATAAAACTATTGAAAGAATTCACTGCATGAAATTCCCTATCAAAAAATCTCGTCGCTGATCTTTGCTATACGTAGAGGAACGATCAATAATTACAAATCTGTAAAAAAGAAATAAGATCACGCGACGTTCAAGCAGTATCATTGTGTTTGAGAATCACAGTAACGTCGCCGGTTATTAGAGCATTGAGAAATAAGATTCTAGAATTAAGAAAGGAATAATGGCAGAGGTGCAAATATCACGACAATAAATACGTTTAGAAATACGTGAAAATTCTGGCCAACGCACGTGGCGTGACGAACAATCGCCATTCTGGAGAACGTCACACGCACATTCGTCCGTGTTCGCACAGGGGAAAGACACCCAGTGGCTCGCGTTTCCATCGAGGTGGTGCTAATGGCCAAGGCGGTGAAAGAGAAGAAGAGGAGCGAATCTGGTACGAAAGAAGGGAGGAAAAAGGGGAAAGAAAGGTGAACGATTAAGAACGGTGAGCAAACGGCCACGCACTGGAAATTGACGTTAAGGCCAAGATACATTCAACGCCGGTTTTATTTTACGGTTCGTGTCCATGTCCGGGGGATACTAAAACTAATGTATTCATGAGATAATTATTTCTTGCATTCATTACGCGGCTGTAAAGTTTTTATTGGCCCGTGGTTTGGTTCGCGAAGCACGAGGCACCCTTACAAAGTAGAAGTACTACCGTCCAGAATGGGCCATCGCCTATCGTTATTCCTTCGTTCTTATTCTTTCTCCCTTCGTTTACGACACACATTTAAGGACAGTCCTTAGAACGCGAATCACACGGTCGTATCGATAACCGGCGTATGCGATATCCTCGCTGCTAAAAGCATTCTTTAATAATATTTAACGATAGACCGTGAAAGTTTAATGCTCGCCGGTGGACCGGCGAAGAGAAGCAGCGTTATTTGCTTTCATCTGGAATTCTTTTAATTTATTCATTACAACCACTGACGATACGAGGCAGTTAATCTTCGTTAATCTAATCATTGTTCGTACTACAATATCGTACGGACAATGCAAGGTATACTTGAAATAATTAGTTTATTCTTATTAGATGTTCAGAAAGAAAAAAAATTAACAGTATATTATTTAGGAATAAAAATAAAACAATTTAAAATGGCGAATTATTTCGATTAATTCGTCGTTGTTACTTTAGAGACAACTTCGTTTCAGGAAAAATAAGTTCATTTAGTTTGAAAATGAATTGAAATGACTTCTTGTTCCAATTGATTCGATCGTTCGAACGAGATAACAAATTTTATTTAAGCTCGATCGAAGCGTTACAGTTGACAAATTGATATTTTTTCCCTTAAGCTCTAATTCCTTGACTATATTTTTACTTATTTTCCTGACAACGTATTGCACATAGATCTTCTTCAATTCTTTTTCTACCAGTCAACTTCGTTTCTTTCTTAAATGGTTGAAAGAATGGTTAAAGAATGGTACAATTTTCTGCATAAAAGGAGCATTCGTGACATTCGCGAATCAGAATCTTCTCACACCTCTCTCGCCGACGTATGTACGTAACGCTACAGAACAAGTGAAGAGAAACAAGAGAAACGGGGTGGCAAGGCGGTGTCCCAGAAGAACGAAGACGCCGGCCGAATATCAACGAGGGTGCCATCGTACATGATAAAAGACGTTATTCCTTCCGGTACCGATCCCGGAAAGGGAAAGATACATCAACTCTTGTGTCATATAAAAATGTGTTTATGCGTCGTGCACTAGGAATGAAAAGGTGGTGAACCAGCGAACAAAAATGTTCGAAAGATGCTGTCGAGATAAACGAGTTACATCTTATTTTGTGCTTTTCCATCGATTCTCAGAAAATAAATAAAATCAAAAAAAAAAATAAAATAAAATCGTTATTTAATTATTGTATCATATTAGTGTCGTTACATTATATTTGTATTGCACGATACATCATGTTTGTGTTCTGCGTAATTGGTGATATATCTTGTGCCCGTTAAATATGTTAAAATAAATTAAAAAATTCAGAAATAAGTGTAATAAGAAACTGTGTAAAAAGAAAATGTTTTTTTTTTTATTTTATTATTCTGCAAACGTTCGAACCGGAATCTATATTTTTCGGGACAAAACTTCCATCTTATGTAAAGAATTGTATGTGTAAAATTTTCTGCATTGGCAAATGCGAAGGGCTGGAAAATAAATTTAAATTTCATACGAAAAAAAATATGGAAGGAAATAACGTGAATAGAAAAATTGGCCCTGGCTCAAATATTCGATAATTCTTCGAACATCAGATACAAAGAAAAATCTAGCGAAAAGAGAAATAGGGTGAAAAAGGCACACGATGGCGTGTGGAAGAATGGAGTTGACGAAACGAGTTGTGAGAAGCCGGAAGCGGAAACGAACCTCATCGTTATACACCGCCGTGACGGTCATTCCCGAAAGGATCGCGAATTTATCAAAAAAATTTAGAAGAAGATAGCTCGTTTCGAGACACAGCGATAAAATAAGAAAGTACACGAACGATAAAAGAAAAAAGTGTAGATTTATACATGTTTCCTCGATAATAAACAATTTCATCCACAATACTTTATCGCAAAGTGAGTCGGTAATTTTATTAATTTCACTAATTTTTTATTTGCCTTTTTACAAACTCGTACAATCAAACTTTCGCGATCGCACGCAATGTGACTGATCGCGATGAAAGAATTCGAAACAATTTCGAAGGTTTGCGCTGGCAAAGGGTAAAAAGCTTAACATTGCAATCGAAAGTATCCAAAACTACTAATTCGTGATCTTTCATAAGAATTCTACAAATATTACAACGATGCAACTTTAGAGATTCGAGTGATTCTTCGTTAAATTCTTCTAGATAGAAGATTGTATCCTGTATTCATATTAAAAAGAACTCTTTCCTGTTTCGCGCAATTCAATTTCTCTGATACAATTTACACTTTGTTGTTCGTAGTTGTAATGTTAAAATCATTGTATCCCTAAGAAAATAAGAAGAAAGAGAGACAGAGAGAAAGAGAGAGAGAGAGAAGAGCATAAAGGAAAAAGGGAGAACGATCGATGCAAAGGGATGCAGAGACGTCGGGATTTTCGCACGTGTTTCCAGCCCCGTCCGCGCGATTCCTGTAATCCCAGGTGGCTATTCCCCCCTCGAAGAGAGCTACACTCGAGATTTCTTTTCTCCGTGTAAAAGGAAACGGAATTGAAATCGGCTTTTGGAAATTGCGCGCCACCCTCGTGGTGGCCCTGCTTCTCCCCGGAGAGAGAAATGCAAACACGGCTTTACCGAACGCGGCAAACGGTGGGGAAAAAATGAGGACGAGGATATCGTGTGGATTTATAAAGATACACGGCGAAGGAGGAATGTATCTCGTATTCTATCGCATCTCGAAATAGACTTAACCTCTCGATTTTCAACTGAGAATGTAGATCGTCCACTTCTTTTAAAACTATAAATACTTTTATCCTCTTTGTCCAAGCCGTCAAAAAAGAAAAAAAAAAGAAAACAAACTTACGCGAACGACAATCTAGATCTTACTCACGTGTTAAAAGACGTGAAATTTTTGTAAATTAATTTAATTTAAATTAATGATTTCGCTACAAGACTGGGACGAAATGATGCTTAAATTGAAGATGGTGATATAATACTGGTGGATAATTAAGGTAATAATTAAGTTATGAAGAATATTGGTTTCGTGATATATCAGCAAATATCACGTGACGTTTATAATAGTTCATTGGAAAGAACAAATTTGCAAAAAATGTGGAAATTAATAGATCATAGATCATTTTAATGCTATAACGACCACTGATACTATAATATTATATCATAATATTATATCGTATGATTCTCGACATTGGGATAACTCATGACAAGACTCTAGCATCGTGTAATTTTAAAAAAAATGTATCAAAAGTTTAAATATTTATCACTTCCTACAAATTTATACATAGTTCTGGTTGTTTTTTTATACATAACAAAAGTCAGAATTTATAAATTTTTAATAGAATTAATAGAACTTGTCCGGAATTTGATAAATATTGCTGTTAAAGTAGCCAACTGTTATAATATTAATAAAATTATTATTTTTTTACATTAATTTTCTTTCATTTGAATTTTATTTATTTGTAGACTATACGTAACATTTCGAGAAAAACGAAATTAATATTTGGAAAAGAATAAATCTACAATAAATTGATAGTGGCGCCCTCTTGCGAGGACTTGCAGAATTATAACAAAAATATTCAAAATTACCTACGATTAATAATAAATAATTATCACAGTCACAAACGAGGTATATGAATAAACATTGCACACACATTATTTGTACATTTATAAACCTCATCTATGCTGTAATATATACAAACGTGGCCAGTACATCACAAATAATTTTCGGTGCAAAATGACAACACTTTATATTTTTTTATTTTAATTCCTATCACTTGGGGCGCGGCGGTCCAAAACTTGCTTAAATCGGTACAGTAGGATATGACATGAAAATGATACCACAGACGAAGTGTGTGAATAGACATTGCATGACCATGTATTTTTTCACAGCAAGTTTTGCACCGCGAAAATCAAAAAATATTGACAGTTACAAAATTTGTTTCGAGAATTATTATTCATTGAATTGAACGTGGTGGTAGGAGCACTAGTTTCCCAACTCACCGTTGTCTGTTGTTAACGTAGAATACGCTAAAAAATCAGTGATTTTTTAGTATGTCGGTATTTCAGGTCACGGGCTACAAAAATTCGTAAGGTACAATGTCTATTTATATATCTCGTCAGTGATGATACATCCCACGAGTGAAATGCAAATTTCATTGCATGTAGATCTATGCATATATCTCGTCTGTATAATTATATATACATCTATTGCAACATACAATATTGAAATAGAAATAAGACTAAAATGGTAAATAATTACATACATAAATAAAAACAATCTTTTTACTTATAAATACATAAACTTACCAATTCTCAATTTTATTTTCATTGGAAATCTTGAGATCACTGACATTAATTTTTAAACAATAATTTTAATTATAATTTAAATGATTAAATTTGATCAGCTTGTTTATAAATATAAGTATTTATTTAGTAATACAATTATAATGAACTAAAGAAAACATTATTGTATAAAAGAAGTATAAAAATTAGAATAAACAGAAAAGAAAATTAAAGGAAGACATGACTAATATCACTTATCTTACTTATTTAAATAAATATATATTTAAAGAAAATAAATTACTCAATATTTATTGAGGCATAAAAATATATTTTGTACAATCATACTTATATTAAAACTCCTGAACTTTCTTTGTTTTGATTTAACTTCTAATTTTATATGTACCAAAAATATATATGTAAGTAAATGGTATATTTAAACAGAATGCACAATTATAATTACACTGATACATATTATTATTACATTTAGAAACATAACACATCATCACAGATAATTGTCACTTTTTAATTTCAAACTTAATGGAAGTCTAAACTAAACTGATCTGTCCTGCACTTGCAATGGAGAACATCTACCCTAGGATACACTCCACACATCCCAGAACACCCTGACCAATGATACAGAATTCCCTACCCATCCCTTGGAGTAGACGTCAGAAAGGGAGAACTGCTTCTGCGGCACAGTCTGTGACGTTTTACAGAGCATGCTCCGGTGGAATATTCTATATCCCACACCAAAAGGGGTGTACCCTACTGATTTCACATGGAAAAAAGAGAAGGGAGTATGTCTACCATTAACAATGTTCAAAGGGATAGATATGTTTTAAAAAGGAAAGGAGGAAATGTTAAGAAGATGGAGCATGCTCCGTAGCAAACCCATTGCTAAAGGGATATGCCCTCTAAATTCTAACTACACAAGAGAGGAAATTGTCAAAATTCACAATATAATCTGATTTAAATTTCGCTTTTGTTTTCATATAGCTTCTAATTTTTTGGTGAAAATATATTTGTATGTTTTTGTATACCTCTATGTCATTATATTGAAATTAATCAGAGAAAAAGCATTAAAAAAAAATCAGAAACATTAGAAACACATAGTCAATATCTTTCCAGCTGCAACACCCTTTTTTAGCAGCTACCCCTTTTTTTTGGGAATAAAAGGGGTGACTGGTACCCCTTTCAAAGGGGTTAAAATATAGGGGATAACTTGATGTTGCAAAAAAAAAATGTGCTATGGACAGTAGGAATGTAGGACACACATATTGTCAACAAATCTTACCAAATATTTATAAAATAAATATTTTGCACTTTTAAAATTATCGAAATCATATGAATAACGTAATTTCACATAAATAATGTAATTTTCGTATTTCGTCGACTTATATATGTACAGATTTATTAATCATAACTAGGAAATTATTTACGAGCAGAAGAATTATTATTTTTTTAATTTTAGAAAAGAAAATAAAAGATAAAAAGATAACCTCGCTCAAAACGAATTAAAACCTAACCTAAAAATTAGAAACATCATAGATCAAATAAACGCAATGGAATAATTTTATTGAATTATAGAAATAAGACAAATTGGAAAATATAAAATATATGTTTAAAAAAACTTATTCAAAAATTACCTGAAGAAATTATTTATTTTCTTAATAACTGCATTATAATCTCTTTTTACAAAATCAGCGAAATTTAACCTCTACATAATTCATAATAAAAATTCTAACAAATTACAACAATAAATGACTTCATATGCAAGTTGTTGAATTCATTCTAATAAATATCATTATACTATGGAAAAGAAAATAAAAAAATTTAATTAAAAAAAAATGGATAAATAAAAGGAAAAAGAAACATGAATTTGACTTCGAAATTCTCTCATTGAACGATTTGAAAAAATTAATTCACACCACATAATGTATTCGTTTATATTAAATAATACTTATAAAAACATTCGTTTGATAGGTCCAATCAACAAAATCGAGTTTGCAATATATAAGGATCATTCATTTAGAATGTTAATTTGTACATTAAAAAATATTATATCCAATTTGTATCATATTTTGATTAATTTTTTCTAAATATTTTTAAATAGACGTAAATGTATAACAAATTTTTCATTCTAATTACCATCAACTATTGGTCCATATATTCTTTTATTGATGAAATGTCACCACGTTCAAATCAACAAATAATTTTCGGAGCAAATGGCAATATTGTTCAAATTTTTGGATTTTGTATTATTATTTAAAGTGCTGCAAAGTACAAAACTTGCCTAAATCAGTTTCCAAAGGATGTCTCACCGATATGACATAAAAAAATACATTGCATGTAGCTCTATATTTCGTCTGTGTAATTATATATACAACAATTGTAACATGCAATACGGACATAAAAAATGAAAAAAATAGTTACATACACAAAGAAAAATTATCTTTTTACTTATAAATACATAAACTTACCAATTTTGTTTTTATCAGAAGTTTTAACATCACTGATATTAATTTTTATACAATAATTTATACATAATAATTAAATTTGATCAGTTTATTTATAAGTATAAATATTTATTAGTTTATTAGTATAATTATAATAATAATAGACAATAATTTATACATAATGATTAAATTTGATCAGTTTGTTTATAAATATAAGTATCTATTGAATTAAAAAGTTAAAAAATTAAAATAAGGAAAATCAAAGAAAGATAGGACTAATATTCTTTATTTTATTTATTTATATAAATACATGTTTAAAAAATTAAGTACTTAGTACTTATTTTTGAGACATAAAAATATTATGTATGTTTCACAATTATGAGTATTAGAATAAAAATACAAGAATATTGAGACTCTTTAACTTTCCTTATTCTTAATTTAATTTTCAACTTCATATATACTATCAGTAAATACTACATTTAAAAAAATATACAATTTTAATTGCACTGACAAGTCTTGATAGCACTGACATTAATTTTTATAGAATAATTTTAAGTAAATGCTATATTTAAACAGGATGCACAATTATAATTACACCGATACATATTAATATTATATTTATAAACATAACACATTATCACAGATAATTGTCACTTTTCTATTCTAAGCTCAACGGAAGTTTGAACTAAACTGATCTCTCCTCCTACGCTTGCAGTGGAGAACAGCTACCCTAGGATACACTCAACACATCCAGAACATCCCCGACCAATCATACAGAATCCCCAACCCATCCCCTGGAGTAGACGTCAGGAAGGGAGAACTGCTTCTGCGACACAGTCTGCGACGTTTTACAGACAGAGCATGCTCCGGTGGAATATTCTAAATCCCACACCAAAAGGGGTGTGCCTTACTGATTTCACATGGAAAAAAGGGAAGGGAGTGTGTCTACCATTAACAATGTTCAAAGGGGTAGTTATGTTTTAAATAGAAAAGGAGGAAATGTTAAGAAGATGGAGCATGCTCCGTTACAATATTCTAAACCCCTTGCTAAAGGGGTGTGTCCTCTAAATTCTAAGTACAAAAGAGAGGAAATTGTCAAAACTCACAATATAATCTGAATTAAATTTTGCTTTTGTTTTCATATAGCTTCTAATTTTTTGGTAAAAATATATTTGTATGTTTTTATATACCTCTATGCCATTATATTGAAATTAATCAGAGAAAAAGCATTAAAAAAATCAGAAATTCCCAACCCATCCCCTGAGGAGTCAATATCTTTCCAGCTGCAACACCCTTTTTTAGCAGCTATCCCTTTTTAATAAAAGGGGTGACTGATACCCCTTTTAAAGGGGTTAAAATATAGGGGATGACTTGATGTTGCGTAAAAAAAAATGTTTGTGCTATGGACAGCAATGTAGTACAAACGCATTGCGAACAGATTTTACCAAATATTTATAAAATACATATTTTACACTTTAAAAATTATCGAAATCATATGAATAATTTATAATAAAATAATGTAATTTTCGTATTTCATCAACTTATGAATATAGAGACTTATTAATCCATGATTTATTTGTAAAATTATTAACAAACGGAATAGTCATTATTTTTTTAAATATTTAGACATGAAAATAAAAAATGTAAAAATAACCTCACTCCAAGCGAGCTAAAACCTAACCTAAAAATGAGCAACATTATAGATAAAATATACGTAATAGAATAAAGGAATAAAATATAGGAATAAAATAAACTGAAAGATATAAAATATAACATACCTGAAAGAAATTATTTATTTTCTTAATAACAACATTGCAATCTTTTCATTATAGATTACGAATGATAAAGTTTTAAAACTTAAAAAATATATACATACATATAATCGTAATTTATCTTAAAAACAACAAAATATTCGTAACAAAACTGCTTTTTATTTTGTAAAAAATACAGTAGTTTTCCTTCTCAACATACTCATTTCATACATATAGCATAATGATATCTGTAGGCAGACGAGGTATAGTTGCTGTGTATATCTGTGGTCATATACCTCGTCAGTGTGTGATGTATAGAGTCTCATTTGATACTTATCTTTCGTGTGTAAATTGTCTGCTGTGTGATGAATAATATTTAAATTAAATTGACATAATATTACTAAGAAAATGACATTGTATCATTTCGGAAATTGTTTAGCTTTAGTTTATGTTCCATATTACCTTACTTATAAATATTCTGGCTTGTAAGTATACTTTAACTTTTTGTAACCTATATGTAATTATTTTGTCATTATTTCTGAAATTATTTTTATTTTAATAATTAATAATATTATAATTGTAATATAGCTTATACCATAGTTAATAATATTACAATTATAATATATTTTAATTATAATTGAATTCCTGATGCATCTATTATATAAATGTAAACGTGTATTTATTTTATTATATATATATCAATATACATATTTAGAAATATGTATATAAATTTTCAGATCAGAATATGGTGCATTTTGGAAATGTATTCAAGCTGGAGGCATTTATATTTTTACACAATTAGTCAAAATGTTAGCACTTGCTACTTTTTTCCCTACAGCAGACAATGTTGCAGGTGAAGGCTTTGATTTAATTGGAGTATGTATGTTTGTGTCTTTAATTAACTTGTATTTACTACAAATATGTTATTAATTATTTTATATAATATATAACTTATAAACTTTATAGGAATTTTTAAAATCTTCAATCGATTTAGCTGACTTAGTAGGAATTCTATTAGTATTAAACAATATACCTGGTAAAGGGCATGCGAAAGTTTTAACTGCTGGAGTCGGATGGGCTGGAGCCGAAGTATTACTTACTAGGTTTCTTCTGTTATGGGTAGGAGCAAGAGGTGCAGAATTTGATTGGAAATATATTCAAAAAAGTCTTGAATCTAACATTAATTTAGTAAGTAATATTGTACTACTATTTTTGTTAATATCTTGCAAGAAAATTTTTCATTTTATTCCATAAATATTAGGTACAACATATAACTACAGCAACGCTTGTATGGTTATGGTCACGACATGATTTAAAACGAAGTTTGGTACCAGTAGTAGTTGGTATGCTCATACTTACAGTTTATAGGCCACTTATTTTAGATTTTTTCTTAGTAGTTTTTCTAACTGGTCCATGGTCAGCCCTTGTTGTTAAGGCTGCCACTACTTTTATCATGGGTATTACAACATTATATATGTATGCTGGTCTTGCTCATTCCATAGGCATCTTTTGAATACAATATGTATGTTTATATGTATATTTTTAAAAATCTATTTCTTTATTTCTTTATAATGTGTATTACCATACACATTACAAAATAAATCTTATTCTATTAATAAATTATGTAGTAAATTGTTTTGTTAATTTTTTATATTTTATATAACACAATAAACTGTACCAATGACAATATTATGCATAGAAACAATCCTTTATTTTCTTTTATGTTACATTTTGATATTTAAATTTTATTCCCTTCTCACAATTTTCAAAACGCAATTTGCAAAAATCACTAAAATATTCTCAATTATTATTAAACTTATAAATAACAAAGGTAAGAATGTAAATTTAGATACATTCGCTTATCTTTTACGATAATTTTTTAAATTTTTCGAAGAAGACAAAATTGTAGCTAAGTTGTAACTAGAAATGGAACTAATTAGTTGTCATTTTCAGCTAATATTTTACATACTTCTAGCGACTCTTTATACATATTCAACGCACCTTAACTCTTATAATTGTAATAAATTATACATATCACTTGTATTATCAAAGTACTAAATTATTATTAAATCAAATTTTTAAAAATTTGAATTTATCTCTTCATTATAATTATTCATCTTTAATAACATTATTCAAAGACATAGTATAAATATTAATGTACAAAACGTAAAATAGTCTGTTTTAATACCTAAGATGGAGGACATTGCAATCTTCTAAACCCATCTCCTTCTGATTGACTATCACTGTGATGAGAAGAGTCATCATCCGAAGAATCATCAATATTATCATCATCGTCATCATCATCATCCTGATTTTGATCATTAGAACCTCGGCGTGCGTTTAGATTCTAGATATCAAAATGATAATTAAATAAATTTATATAGGACATTGTATTTTTAATCGTCAATCTACTAATCAATACATACTAATCTTACTCTTTCCGTATGACGAATATGTCTTAATAATATCCAAAACATTTGACTATCGAATGCATCAGATTCAGTATTAGTTTCTTGTGCCCTATTCATTGCATTAGACGTAACACACTGAAATAAAGTATAAAAATAATACGATACATATGTTTATTACGACAATTTTCATAAATTACACATACTTTTTCTATTAAGGGTATACTTTCTACTGTTCGAAGCGAAGGCGGATCTTCGCAAGAAGGTGCCCAAACTTTCACATCACAATCAAGTCCACTTGTGGCAAGAATAGGAATATGTGGATGAGGTTCTAAACAATTTACCTATACGACAAAGTGTTATTAAGCTTTATCATTACATTTTTAATAGATTACATACCACTCCTTGTTCATCTCCAGGCATCCAATTTACGATTGCTTCAGTATGCTTATCCCAAATAAATATATTTCCACAATCCGATCCAGATATAACAAATTCACTTTTTGGCCCAAAGAAATTAACTCCCTTCACTATGAAATGGAAAATATAAATTTTCATTTTATATTTACAAAATTTATCAAACAATAATATATATATATATATATATACCAGTAGCATTGTTTCTATGGCCTTCATATTTATGAGCAAAATCTCCAGGTTGTGGTGATACTGCATCAAATAAATATATGTCCTCGTCGTTATAAGATGCAAGAACTTCAGTTCCATCATAATTGTATAAAGCACATGTTATGTGTACATGTTTCCTCTCAGTCTATAATTCACGAAAGTTAAATTAAATTGCAAAGTAGTATATAATTTTGCTTTTAACTGTATAAAATTTTAAAAATATACCAAATGTTTAGGACATAATTCATGCATTGGTTTAGACACATTTCGTCGATCGTATATTCGAACCCATTGAGACCGACCAGCAACGCAAAATTCATTACTCTTAAGAGGATTACAATGAACACTGTACAATTGTACATGGAAAGAGCCAGAGTCTCTTACTACAAGCAATCTGTACAATCAAATTGTTTCTATATATTATGAAAACATATTTTTTATAAAAACATACTTAAAAGAAACATACTTCGTTGGTTTTTCTTCCCTAATATCTATAGATAGAACTTTTGCATCTTCACCAACGGAAACAATAACATGTGGTGTATCCGGATGAAGTGCAAGTTTATGAGTTGGCGCATTGTGCGTAGCTAATTTTCGTGATGCACCGCGTCTAATATCTAGTAAACGTACTTGTCCATCACGAGCACAGGTGGCCATTAAATTTTCTTCATCAAATGGCAACCATTTAGCCTAAAAATTAAAAATTACAACGATATATATGTTTTTGTGTAATTATATAAAATAAAATAAAATAATAAAATAAATTACAAAACTATATTTTTAAGAATAAAAATAAAATTCATTACAAAATATATTTAATTATACATACTTGAAACATATTACTTCTATGACCACTAGCAAAAGAATGATGTTTTTTCCCTATTGCCCAATCCCATATAACTACGTATAAATCATCAGAACCACTGGCCAATAAATTTCCAGTTTTATTAAAATTTAAGGTATTAACACAGCCCTATAAAAATTATATAAAAATTATATTCTAATTTTTTAAGTATAGAATTTAAAACATAAGTTGTGTACCTCATGTTCTTTAAGTTTGTACATAAGTTCAAAGTGTTCTACGACATGTAAGGAGCCATAATATCTACGTTGAAATGATGGATTGATGCCCATTTCACGGTGAAGGAGTTCTGGTACTACAAACCAAGTTGGCTTTGGTCTTTTCTTCTTCAGACAAGCAGGGGTATCTGGCTCTGACTCTTCCGATTGCTCTTCACTGGATGTTTGTTCAGTATCAAAATTTGAATCATTTGACAAAGGAGACTCAAATCCTGTCAATCGTCTCAAATCCTGTTCTGTGACATTTGGTAAAAGAAATTCTTCTAATTGTTCAAATAACACCAGCTTTGACATTGTTTCTATTAATGCTTAATGATAAAAATAAAACTTATAAAATAAAAATAATGAACTTAACAATATATATACCTGCATCTTCAGCATGTGAACTAGCATTATCAATTTCTAGTCCTTCTTCGTGATTTTTTGTTTCCCTAAGAGCTGCAGCTTCTTCAGTTTCTATTTAAATACAATGTGGTATCAAAATCTTTTAAACGTTATATATCTCTTTTCAACCATTTACCTGGTCTCATTTCAACATCTTCAGCAATTTCTTCACTACAATTATCCTTAGGCTCCTTTACTAATTGTATATTATCTATTTTATTTTCAGATTTTGATTTATTACAAATATTTTCATTTAACTTTTGATGTTTACTTGATTCTTTATTAGAATTATTACTATCATCACAATTATCATCATTTACTTGAGCTATAAGTTAAATTCAATAATATAAAGTATAAATATGAAGTATAAATATGAAATATGAAATATAAAATATGAAGTAAATTAATTATGAACTCTAATAAAGTTGTTAATATTATTACAATACCTTTTGAAATACTTCTTTTACATTTATTTTGATTGCTAGAAGGAGAACTTGGTTCAACATCATTTGATGAAGTTGAAGTATTGTCCTGTGAGGTGGTTGCTTCTGGCAATGTTGCAGAATTAAAAATAGAAAATGATGTTTCTCTCGAAGAATCTTCATTCTGATTTTTTTCAAATGTATTCTTTTTATTGACAATATCACATTTATTATCAATCAATGGTTCAACAAGTTGTACTTTTACTTCATTTGCTTCGTTATTAGATGTAGATAATTCAATGTTATCTACTTCTTTACACACCTTGTTATTAGAGTCCAGATAATTATTAGAATCCATCTCTTATTATCACCAAATCAAGGTCTTCTATATAATAAATTTCACTTGTACTTTACATTTATCAGTATATATATTATAATTTAACTTTACCTGTAATATAAACTTACATGAATATTGTATTTAACTCGATACATTTATACATAATCGTTATGATGATATAACCAACTAAAGATATATAATATAACCAGCACAAAAATAATTGACAACATAGAAAGTAAATGAAAGAAATACAATAAAATTTTTTTTACTTCATACTTTATTTTTCAAAATATTAATTTTAAAATATTGCTAAGTGTGCATGCACTCAAATAAGAATTAATCTCTATAACTAATAATTATTTTTCAAACAACTAGAATTTTAAAAATAATTTTTAGAAAATTTGTTGATTCTGTTAGTTGATTCAAAATTATAACCAATATAGATTCATTAATGACGTCAATATGATTTAATATCAAAAAATATTTTATATTTCTTTTGTTATTGAAGCTTTCAGTATTTTTAAAGTTTTGCATTGATCTTCTACATTAAATTTCATGTAAAGATTATTCAAGTACATGCACATGCCACTTACATTTTTTTTAAATTAATTTTCTCAAAAAACACTATGTCTTTGATTAATTTTTATATAAATTTTACCTAATATTCAGTCGTATCGTGACAATCACGTACTTGTACATTGATATTTAACGATGCATGAATAACTATTAACAGTCAAAAAAGAAAATAATTTTTAAGTAAAAAAGGATCTCATTAAGAATGGATATTTTAAGAATAAATGAATTATATATTCAAGTTGCTACAATTATCCCATGTTAATTTTACTCATAAATACAATATTGCATAAAGTGTGAGTAAAGTATTTAAAATACATGAAACCAATAGTTTAACCACGTAAAATTATATCTTATCTACTGCATCATTAATTATTCTGTTGCTAAACAAATTTTCTAACATACATGACCCTTTTAATACAATATAGATATAAAAAACATACGTAACATTTGCAAAATATTATTGCGAGCACAAAATGTAAGCATTAGATTTAGCTAATGCGTTTTAGAAAATACAGTTAACTATACATTGACAAGTGACAAAATTAAAATAATAATAATTGCACTGACCTGTCATCCATATAAACATGATATTATTCTTACACATATCTAAATATACAAATAAAAAATTCGTACATTCACGTATTATATAAATTTGGTGCCTATTTTTTTCTTTTTTTTTTTTTAATGAAATTAACTGATAAAATGGCTGATACTTATGAAGGTGGTTTATTGTTAGCTTATAGCAGTGCTATTGAGCTTAAGTTTTGAAGCTTGAACGGCTTCATCCACTCCGCTTAATACTGCAATACATTCGAGCGTGTATTGTCTACTGTCTACTATCTTCTACTTGAGAAATGAGATACAAAGAGAGAAAATTTATAATATCTCTATTGATCTATATCTGAAGTTTTTCTACTTTATAACGATAGTACGTAACGCGGACAAATCCGCATAAAGAGTCTTTCCTCTGGACAAGTTTCACTAATAATCAATGTAATGATAAAAAAATAATTAACAAATTATAACGAGATAATTTTTGTGATTTAAAGATCACAATGGGGCAATTATTGTATAAAATTCGTATATTTTTCTTTACATTTATTTACGATAATATGAAATTCAAATATGATACAAATTAGATTATATTATCTTTGTTGGCAGTAAAAAGGAATTTATTGAAAATTAATTTCAATCAAACTAATAGTATTTGTTAATATTTTACATGTGAAATTTAAATAATTATGCAATTGCAAACTATACGAAACACGTGTGTAAGACTACTCTCCATTTAATTTATATAACACATACAATTGATAATAACCGCATGGTTGAAAGGATTGAAAGTTGGAAAGTTTTTAAAAGAAATTTTTATAAATTTAAAATTCTTTAAAAATATGAATTAAAATATCATGTTTCACAAATTTCCAACAGACGTGTATTATTAAAATTGAAATTATTTTATTACAGACGATAGAAATTGATTTTTACATAAAATGAAAAAAATACAAACTTTATTTACCTTAAATAATCTTCTTTGTATATTTCTGAAGTTCTTAATCGTTTTCAAATGTTACTTATAATGATAGACAAAGTGCAACTTCATTAAGGTTATGTTATTGAAAATATAAGTGTTTGAAAAATGGCCAAAATATTGAATTTTTTGCGAACTATACGAAATAATTGGAAAAAATCTCTTGTGGGATGTGCAGCTGTATCATATGGATTTTCATATAGTAAGGAAGTATACGAGTAAGATATAATTTTAGTCTTGCGATTGCTAACTACATTTTATTATTGAGGTAATATTAAAAAGTGATAATATTTTCAGTGTTAATCAATTAATGAGACAACATTGTGAAAGTATATCACAATATGGTGATTTTCCACTTCCAACAAATATAAAACCACGTCATGTTACCATTATTTTAAATCCAGCTGCTAAAAAAGGGTTTGCTTAAATTCAATTTCAGAATTAACAATCTATTTATAATTTAATTCTTAATTAATTGTTGTTGTTACTTATAGGAAAGCAAAAAAACTATTTGAGAAATATTGCGAGCCACTTTTACATTTAGCTGGAATTGCTGTAACTGTAATACAGACAGAGTCACAAAATGATGCTCGTAAAATCATAATGAATCTGAATACTCCTACTGATGCTATTATAGTTGCAGGAGGTGATGGTACTTTATCCGATGTTTTAACTGGGTTAGTAAGGAAATATGATCTTAATCTTAACTCAGTTAAACAATGTCCTATTGGTATTTTACCATTGGGACAAACAAACAAAATTGCAAGATCTTTGTATCACGAGTATGATGATTTGTCTAATATAAAACAAATGATAGAGGCAACAATGGCAATCATACATGAGGAATGTAAAATGATGGATATGATTGAAGTTAAACCTATTGAAGTATGTTTCTGTTATTTACATAGCAAATTTGTAATTTTCTTATTAATTTTAAATCCTATATTGTTTCATAATTAAAGGATAATCCTGAAGAACCAGTAAAACCAATTTATGCCATGGGAGCAGTTGAATGGGGTGCATGGAAAGATGCAAATGCTTCTGCTAATAAATATTGGTACTGGGGATTTTTAAGAAAGTATATATATTTTTACTTTAATACTTTGGAGCTCGTGTAATATTTGCATTAATTTAAACTTATATTGTCTAATATCATATATTTATCATTCAGATATGTGACTTATATATTTAATGGTTCTAAAGAAAATTTAAATAAATATTGCGATGCAATATTAAAATATACACTTCCTTGCGAAGGTTGTTCTCGTTGTAGTCAAAACAATTTAATTTCCAACTTAAATACAAGGTGGTGGCATGTATTTCTACCAAGAAGTACTATTACTATAGGTATGTACTATTATACAAAATACATATAATATCTCAAAGTAATTACAGAATACTATACTTTTTAGATAGTGTTGATTTTAGTAAAAGAATAAACGAAAAATGTGATATTCTTCATGAATTACCTGTATCAACTTGTGAATTGCATATAGAAACTTCTAACATAGACAAGTCAATAGTTGAATTATCGCCATCATCTTTAAAAGTGAAAATTGGTAATTAGATAAATATATAATAAAATATAAATATTTAGAAAAATAATCACTGTCATGAGAAATTATTTTTATTGTATAGGTCCAGAGGATGTTAATTATTTTTCCTTTGTGTCTAAAGGTTGGAAAAAAGAACAAACTAATAAATCACTATGTAATCAAGTAGTGGAAGCAAAAAAAATTGAATTAACTCCACGAAAGGTAAAATTTTATTATTCGACTTTTCAAAATTTTAATTATTTAATCTCTGTATGTTAATTTATTCATAGGTCGATGAAAACTATACATTATATATCGATAATGAAGAGTATGAACTAAAATCCGTTGAAATTAAATTGCTTTCACGAGCGGTAAAAGTATTTTGTTCTCAATTGAACAGTTAACAAAAAATATATATGATATAAATAAAATTAAAAATCTATTTATTTGTTCTAAACCTTCATTTCTTACGATCGTAAAAAAACTAATTAATAAAAAATTAACAAAACTTTATTTTAATTATAATTATAAAAATAATTTATTGCATATAAAAGATATACGAACATGACACTTGTGAGTATATAATCTATTGTTACATACTTTGTAATACTTGTATGTTATGTTTTATCTTATCTCTATGTTATGTTCTTATCTTACATTATGTCATTTAAATTCTACTTATTTTTGTAAGGTACCACATTGTAAACAATAGAAAGCGCGCTGATGTTTATATCATATTCATTGATTAATATTTTGAACGTAATTTGTTAAAAAACATTTTTAATAAAAGTGTCATACGGAATTTAACACAGATAAAATACAATCTAACAATTACGAGAAATCGTGATTTTTTTTTTAAGATTTTGCAGAAGAAGATATTACATTAGTATCGTCATAACACATATTTGTTTCACAATCCTTTCCAGTAACTTTAAAGAAATTTAGTAAAGAGAGAGGTGAAGTTCTCGGCATTTTAGATACTCTCTGCG
This sequence comes from Tetragonula clypearis, assembly GCA_010645135.1. Lineage (NCBI taxonomy): Eukaryota > Metazoa > Arthropoda > Insecta > Hymenoptera > Apidae > Tetragonula > Tetragonula clypearis. Next base: position 7,852 of record WIUT01001512.1, on the reverse strand, counting down.
GTTCTGTTGAACGTGACCTAGTATTTCTTTTAGCAGACACTGTACAAGAAATAGGACTAGCCGACTTTTCTGACATTGCTTTCCTCACTTTTTCATATTTTTCTCTTCGTATTCTCGTTAACCAATCAACATTTTCTTTGTACTTTTCTGGAGATAATTGAAGTAAATGTGGTGCTGTACCATCGATTACAAAATTTGGAAGATTTAACGTAGGTGAAAAATGAATTTCGTTATTTTTATTTTCCCTACTTGATGAACTACTCGTGCTTGGTTCATCAGATTCATAGCCTCTATTCAATGACAAGTTGTTACTATTATACGGACTAAACAATCTTCGTGCACCGCGATTTTCTAAATGAATACGTTTTGCAACACGATCTGACGTGAGATTCTCTTGTATTGGAGATAAAACTGACTTAAATTTTCCATCAGACCAGGATCCATTCATCGTTTGAAAATAATTTTTCTTCATTGAAGCACTAACATTATACTGGTCTTGATTATCTTCTATTTGATTGTAAACATCCGATGAACTTGGTCCAGGTGTAGCATCTAACGAAAAAAAGATAATAATAATTCTATTATGACGTAATAATTACAGTTAGTTTATATAGATATTTTAAATTGTTTTATAGTTACGCACTAGGCGTGATATCAGATCCTGGTGTATGCTCTTGAAGCGTAACCCAACGTCGCGTAGTTGGTGTAGTTTCGAGTTTTAAACTATCCAAAGGATTTCTATTAAAAATAGCTTCTGCACGACCACGTATTTGTATCTCTTCATTATCTAGTTTACGTTCATAGCCAATTCTCCAAATTCGATGACACGAATCGTCAGAGCATGTTACTATCTGCATAATTTTCAAAAATACTTGTGCATGTTACGTATAATAAATTTTAATACTAGAATGAAGTAATAACATTGTTTTTAATACTTTTGTTTCTCGAACACTGCACCAAGCAATGCAAGTTACTTCTTCCGTATGTCCTGAGAGTTGCACAATTGGAGCCCCTGGTTTGTTTGTATGCCAAATATATGCAAGTTCATCACTGGAACCACTAGCAAGATAACGCCCATCAGGACTTAAACAAGTTTTAACATAGTATGTACGATTTTGATGTCCATAAAATTCTGCAACTGATATATACAAAAAAAAAAAAAAAATTATAGTAATATTATTAATATTTCACATCAGTAATGCTTTTAACTATTATTCTTACTTGGTTTAGAACTGTAAGATGATATATTATATGCATATATGATGTTATCCATACAACTAGCATACAATGTAATTCTGGCAGGACATATTAACAATGATGAAAATCCATTTTTTGTACTATGCCCAGTATAGTTCATTGTATGTTTAGCTAAAGGGTCTTTTTTGTGAACAGTATAATTTTTACGCAAATCCCAAACTTTTATTAAACTGTATCAATAAATAATTGTAATTTTATTTGTTCATGTAGTAATCATATAAAAAACACTAATCAACTTACCCATCTCCAGCAGCGCATGAAATTAAAGTGAAATCATCCTGAAATACCAACCCAGTAATACTTTGTGCTCTGGACGCATGACTGATTGTCCTACGTTGTCGCACGTTACTTGTAGTTCCAACATTATGTGCATTAGCAATACAATTATCTGGTTTAGGACGTTCATAATGATTAGCTCTAATATCCCATACCATGATAGAACCATCTCTAGCCCCAGTTGCAAATACAGCTATAAGACATACTTTTTTAAAACTTAATATTCTGTTTTGTAAAATATATGCTAGAACATGAAATATTGAACAAATACCTTGATCTTGGTAACGAAATACTGCAGTCTTGACGCTTCTTGTATGAGCATGAAAACAATCAGTTTGTTTTATTTCAGAACCAGATACATCCCAAAGTCTCGCAGTATGATCTCCAGATGCTGTAACTAATTTTAATTCCCCTGGCATCCAAGCAACATCAAATATTGCATTACGATGTGCCTAAAAAGTTCCAACATCTTATATTAATTTTTTATTTATTCTGTAAGCAAAAAATTATAATTCTTCATTTTTGATGATACTTTAATATAATACCTGTGTTCCTTCCAATGGTTGATCGGACGTACATTTGATGTTTGTATCTTGTAATGCAACTTTGCCATCTTCATTTGCTAAAGCAATTATTTGCTCGTATCCTTTTGTAGTACAAAACCGACATGCAAAAACCGGTGGTTCTGGATTAAAATCCAATGCATTTGTATTTGGTGTTATACCTCTATATACATCGTCTTCATAACATTTCAAACGATATAAAGCAATGTCATAATCGCGTATCGATGCTAAAAAAATTTGTTGTTTCTTTAAAATTCATATTTTATCTTTAAAATCGTATATCACATGTGAAACACATAAATATATATATATATATATATATATCGATCATTACGTTTAAATACTATGTTCGATTATATGTATAACCTATCAATTTATATTCGCAATATATTTAAAAACGTTTTACTTATATAATCATGAAATGCAATTACCAAATCCTTTTTCACGTTCCACAATAGAATGCACTAAATTCATTCTGAAACTGCATGAAATTGATATTTATTACACACAAAAGTGTAAATCATTCGTACGTACAATCGTAAGCGGGAAAATCTGTCACTTTTCCCGCACTTCTAGATTAAGGTAGTTTTTATGTAAGTGCAAAAGCAGTTAAAAATATTGTGAGAATAAGATCTGAGGTTTAAGTTCAAAGTACCTTACACGCCGTGTCCATGTCCAACATTTATACTAGTATGGGTGGAGTGAAAAGGAATAGTGACATAGAAGAATACTGATATATATAAGAGCGAAATTTTTTTTTACACTTTTTTTAAAATTGTGAAATCCAAACTGATTTTCCAAACATGCATTCTCTTAGAAAAAATAGTTTTTTAATGAAAAAAAGCTTTTCTAAATATGGTATGTTGAATCACTTTAATAGCAATTTACATTTATGTTTTTTACATTTATATTAGCAATATAAATGTAAAAAACAAGAAAAAAAATACGAGATTCGTAAACAATTGTTAATTATTTAGACGAAATACAAAGTTTAAAGTAAAAATTATCTGATCATTTTTATATTAATTGATTTTTTATGACTACTAGCGTATTATACAATATAATGATGTTTTGCTAACAAATATCTAATCAATAAATTTATTTAAAATCCTTAGTATTAAATTTCTTTATACTAATTTATACTAATACTTTTATACTAATGCTTATTATCATTATCGTATATATATATATATATATATATATTTATTCATTTATTTATTAATATATACAATATAATATGGATATAATTAGTTTTAAATCTAAAATATTAATCCAGGTTCTTGTGTTTATTTTAGGTTCTGCAATAAATGATTTAAGATCAAACAAGTTTTACGCAACTAAAAGCAATCATGCTAAAAATATTGTATATATTGATGGTGTAAGAACACCATTTTTGCAATCTGGAACAAGTTATAAAAACTTGATGGCATATGATTTAGCCAGACAGTCGTTAGTGTAAGTTAATCTGAGCGCTTGATTTTATTTTTGATATATTAATTCAGTTTTAATCATATCTCACGTTCTATTACAAGGACCTTGCAGAATAAAATTAAATTTCCTAAAGAAATTATTGAATACATTATTTATGGAACGGTAATGCAAGAAGTGAGAACCTCAAATATTGCTAGGGAAGCAGCTTTAGCAGCAGGATACAGTGATCGTACTCCTGCACATACTGTAACTATGGCATGCATCAGTAGTAATCAAGCTCTTACAACTGGTATGGGTTTGATTGCATGTGGTGTGTATGAGGCAATCATTGCAGGTGGAGTGGAATTCATGTCAGATATACCAATTAGACATAGTAGACGCATGAGATCATTGATGTTACAAGCTAATAAGGCAAAAACAGTTGGGCAAAAATTACAACTCCTTGCTAGCATTAGACCGTCACATTTTGTACCAGATGTATGTTATTTTTCATAGTAAAATATTATATTTGAATATAATATAATTATTTTAATATTTTCTAATATTTTAATTTTGTATCTACTTACATGTTACATTTAGTTGTATTTATATAATTATAGTTGCCTGCAGTAGCAGAATTTTCTAGCAATGAAACAATGGGACATAGCGGTGATAGATTAGCAGCTGCATTTGGAATTTCAAGAGAAGAACAGGATGAATATGCTTTACGTTCACATACTTTAGCTGCTAAAGCGCAACAACAGGGACATCTTACAGATGTAGTTCCTTATAAAGGTAGTATCAGATAAAATGAAATAAATAAAACTTTACCTTTTAAATGTGTTTCTATGTATCTTTTCTAGTTCCAAATGAAAGTAGAGTAGTAGATAAAGACAATGGAATTCGTGTTTCAACACCTGAACAATTAGCAAAATTAAAACCAGCATTTGTTAAACCATACGGAGGAGTTACCGCTGCTAATGCATCTTTTTTAACTGATGGAGCATCAGCGGCTTTGATAATGACAGAAGAAAAAGCTCTTCAACTTGGTCTTACTCCAAAAGCATATTTAAGAAATTTCATTTATGTTTCCCAAGATCCTGTTGATCAGTTACTCTTAGGTCCAACCTACGCTATACCACAGGTAAAACTTTGGTAATCACATTGTTAAGTGTATATATATTTAGAATTTTAACACAAAATTTTTGAATAAATTAATAGGTATTGCAAAAAGCAAAATTGAATATTAAGGATATTGGAGTATGGGAAATACATGAAGCTTTTGCTGGACAAATTTTAGCTAATTTAAAAGCATTAGATTCTGATTGGTTTGCACAAAATTATTTAGGAAGATCTTCAAAAGTAGGAATACCAGATCTGAATAAGTGGAATGCATGGGGTGGATCTTTGTCAATTGGTCATCCATTTGCAGCAACTGGTGTTCGATTAGCTACACATACCGCGAATCGACTAATTAAAGAAGATCAACAATTTGGATTAATTGCAGCTTGTGCAGCTGGGGGACAGGTAGTATATAATATAAAGAAATATAATTATTATTAATATCCTATACTTATATCAAATAAATTTATTTTAATAATCATATAAATTACAGGGAGTTGGTATGATCATGGAAAGATATCCTGGTGCTAAAATTTAAGATACAAGAAAAAAAGAAATTATAAATATTTTAAAAAAAAATGCAAATATTAATTTAAGAAGAAAACAGATTCTGTATAATATAATTATAATATATATATGTATTTTTTAAGAATGATATATAAAAAATAATTTTGTATATGATTTTTATGAAAAAAGAATTTGTATTATCTGACATTTTTATGTATACAATTTTTTATTAATATAATACCTAGTTTAATGCAACATGAAAAAGAGAAGGAAGCGATTGTTCTGTTAAATATTCTCTGACTGCATAATCCAAAATAGTTCTTATATCTTGACATCCATATAATACACGAGCTTTTAAAGACTCAAATTGAGATAAGTGCAATCTTTGGCCTGCTCCTTGTGCTACCACTATCAAACCATCTCTTGATGTACCATCATTATTCGGTAATGCAACAACAGACAAAGTAACACCGGGAGTACATTCTTCTACATAATTTGCATCTAGCACTCCTTTTCCTAATGTATTATCTTCATCTTCTAAAGATGGGTTATTAATTAATGTTACAGTGCAACCTATAGCATAATTCTGCAAAAATAAAGCAACAATAAATTTAATTAGAAAAATCTTTTTCAACGAAGATTGTACAATATCTGTTTCGTCTTATATGTTACTTTGATAGGAATTCCAGCATCAATTAAAGCAAGCGTTGCTGCATTTACAGATGCACAATATTCACTTCCATCAACTTGTAATGCTTCTACATAAATATCTATTTGTGAGCGTGGATATATTTCTAAATGTATTATGGCTTCCATTGCATGTTTTAATTGAAGAGATCTTTCTTGCGATTTTCTATCACCTCTTGGTTTGCGTTTACGCTCTCCAGAAGACAAACTAAACACTGCCATGCTATATTGACAATTTACTATACCTTTACTAATATTACTTGTGCTTCTTCCTGTAGAACCTCTTGGCTAAATAAATATAACATTAATCGTATATGTTTCAATATATTAATATGAAAATTATAATATGACTTGTTAACCTGATGAGGTCCATATACAGTAACCAAAATTTTAGTGTTACCCTGTTCAATATAGGCACTTCCATCCGCTTGGCCAAAAACCCCCATTTTTACACGAATTTGCCTTAATTCTAATGCCCGTCTACCATCTGGGCGTAATCCATTTTGATCTTCAATATTTTCAGCTTCAATCATCTTTCTTTCGGGAATTTTGAAACCGACGTAAATTAACCTATACTTATAAAAGACCGCTCACTTGAACCGATCGATCTCGACTGAAGATACATATTGCATTGATACATCTTTTTTTTGACAAATTAATTTATTCTAAACATTTAAATCCAATTTAATTATTACATTTCATTTATTTTATTTAAAATATTAATACTTTTATATTATATATTTTACAGCATTATTTTGTACATTTTAATAACGTTTTAATCTCTATAAATTATTTCTCCAACTTATTATTTATTGGAGTAAAACGCTCGTTTGCATTTGATAGTATTATACTGTCAATGGGAATAATGATTAAATATGACGAAAGTGAGATAAATGCATATAAAATATCTTTAACAAATAACAACCATATAAATATATGTATATTATTTTATTTCGCCTTTATTTATTAAAGAGTTATATTTAGAAATTTCTTGATCTATTCTAGAAGTCCCAATTTTTCTAATAAGTCATGTTTATTCTGGAAATAATCTTTGTACCACATTATATGATCATATTTTTCTTCAATTGTCAGATATGAGTTTTTCGAAAGTCCAATACATACTAATTCCATAAAATGGCGTATTGGACCTTTAGAAGGACACCAAGGTGTTAAATGACGTTCTAAAAACACATGCTTTGAGAAATGCACATTCTTTTCCTTTTCCATTCCTATATTGTCAAAAAGTATATTTATAAGTTATTAGTTATTTTATTAAGTCAGTGTATTTATAAGTTACATATAAAATAATAAGAATGCATTCTAAACTTTTGAGTACCTTGTTCATTATCTATAGGAAATTTCCATAATTTTCCTTCTTTAGTCCATTGAATCATTTGTTGAATTCCATTTGTAGGGAATTTAGATAATGAAAATTCGAGTTCTTCACTTTCCCAAGATTCCCACATCTTAAATTTAGGAACATCGGTATTTTCCGAAAAATCATCGAAGAGTCTAAAATAAAAAAAATTTAAATAAATTGCTTTAGCTACAAATTTTTCATTTTTTTTTAAATAAAATATACAACCTCTCATTCATTTGTATCCCATCACTAATATCCTTTATTCCTTTCCGTTGACTTCTTAACTCATGAATTATAGATGGTTCTCTTTCAAACTTATCACTGATATCCTTCTTTATTTCTTTTTGTTGACTTCTTAACTCATGAATTACAGATGGTTCTCTTTCAAACTTATCACTGATATCCTTCTTTATTTCTTTTTCTTGACTTCTTAACTCATGAATTACAGATGGTTCTCTTTCAAACTTATCACTGATATCCTTCTTTATTTCTTTTTCTTGACTTCTTAACTCATGAATTACAGATGGTTCTCTTTCAAACTTATCACTGATATCCTTTATTCCTTTTTGTTGACGTCTTAACTCATGAATTATAGATGGTTCTCTTTCAAACTTATCACTGATATCCTTTATTCCTTTTTGTTGACGTCTTAACTCATGAATTATAGATG